>JAWDHB010000456.1:0-75265 GCA_033439405.1 Fusarium sp. NFCCI 5145
TTATTGTGTTCAAAACCTACTGTGTTATTCTGGCTGTGCGGCCCTGATCTTGTCATGGGAAAACCACATTTCAATACAATGGTATTTCGATACAGATACCCCAGAGGAACGCAAGTTCATTACCAAGCTCGATCTCCTTATTGTTCCGTACGCGGTGATTGCATATTGAGTCAAATATATAGATCAGTCCAACTTGAGTATGTTACAACATTTGCTTACACTTTCATCCGCTAACAATGCATAGACAATGCCTATGTCGCTGGCCTAAAAGAGGATCTCGGGTTTAAAGGCAATGAGCTCGTCCAACTCCAGACATTTTACATTATAGGCGCTGTTACTGGCCAGATTCCCTTCTTTTTCCTTCTCACATACATCCCCATCCATTGGCTTTTACCGTTTCTTGACGTCGCCTGGGGCATCTTTACTCTTTTACAATACCGAGTCACAAGCTTTGCCGAGCTGGCAGCTTATAGATTCCTTGTGGGATGGTTTGAAGCAGCTTTCTTCCCAATCATGCACTACCTCTTCGGCTCTTGGTACAAAGGAAACGAAATTGCCCGACGAGGTGGCATATTCTACGTTGGCTTATCTCTTGGCACCCTCACAGCTGGTCTCATCCAAGCTGGGGCGTCAGCTAGACTCGATGGTGTCCATGGCTTGGAAGGATGGCGGTGGATGTACATCATCTGCTCAATCATCACCATCCCCGTCGGCCTCTTAGGCTTTCTTATTATCCCTGGCACACCGGATCAACCAAACCGTCGAGTTCTGAATCAACATGATATCGATGTCGGAGAGCAAAGACTCAAGCGTGCAGGACACCAATCTCATGGCAAGATGCAATGGACTCACCTGAAAAAGGTACTTCTTAGTCCTCAATTTTGGGGGATTATCGCTATGGATATACTTTTTTGGAACGCTGGTACCCATAGCAGCTCTGGTTCATTCCTCCTGTGGATCAAAAGTTTGAATCGGTATTCGAAAGCAAAGGTTAATGAACTGGGCACTATCGCACCTGCGCTTGGTATCTTCTACACTCTGTTCGTTTGTTTTGCATCAGATCTCGTCCTCGGTCCTGCGTGGGCTATTACAGTTTCTACTATCTGGAACGCCCTTGGACTTATTATTCTCACTATATGGAATGTCCCACAGTCAGCACTTTGGTTTGCATATTCGACTATCTACGCATCAGTTGCTTTGTCTAGTGTTCTTCATGGCTGGGTCAATACGCAACTTCGAGCATCTCCAGCTGAAAGATCTTTCACATTGGTTCTTATCAACGCTATTTCCCAGTCTACGACGGCCTGGACTCCTTTGCTAGTCTTCCCTACTGTTGAAGGTCCTCGTTTTCCAAAGGGTTACCCGTTTGCTTTGGGATGCGCTATTGGCCTTCTAATCGCTACGCATGCACTTCATTTGTGGTTGAATTATCGACAGTAAGTAAATAAGGCTCCCTATGTTGGTACTATATCTCATAGTTTGCAGTCCCCAAGCTGAGGCACCTTGTCAATTTATTTCGGAGGGAAGTAGTCATTTGACAGAAGAAAGAGGTGACATAATACCCAAGGCTGCCGATTCAAAAACTACGTCTATTAGCTAAACAATCTTGATATTGAGTAAGGGGTTTGATATGGTTGCTAAGCAAGGTTGTTATCTATCATAGTTTCAAGCTATTCAAAGACTCCTGCTTTGGAGACAACAGGGTAGATACCCGGAAATAACTGGCCCGGTGACTGTAGACATGAACACCAATCTAACGGTATGGGTCGCTATCTTATCGCAGTCCATGGGAATACGACGGACTTATCTCCAACATGCATTATCTACCCCACAATCCTATCGCCAAAAGCGCTTTGATCTCATCCGACATGATTCATGATCTTATGCTAGTGGCATTTTCCTGACCGATTGGATAGGGAACGAGAGGCTAGACCGATGTTATCCTATCGGGTCAAAATTCGCCGAAGCTAAGATAAGACCCCGTCAGCTTCGGTAAACCAACTCAACCATTTATTACTTGGGACTTTGCTTCACAACTCGGACATTTCTCTCAAGTCTATCCTCTTCGACACAGTTATTGTCCAAAATGCCTACAACGTATGCATCGCATCCCGATTACGGGTTTGATCGCGACTTCAAGGGATATGGAGAGAAAGGACTGGCTGGTTTGAAGTGGCCCAACAACGCCAAAATCGCTGTCTCATTTGTCATCAACTATGAAGAGGTAACCTATTGAGAACCCATAATATCCGATGAGAATGAATTCGACATCTAACTGTAATTGGTGAAGGGCGGTGAGCGTTGTGTTCAGAGTGGCGATGGAGTCTCGGAAACAAACCTGCGTGAGCATCCCACAACGCCACGAATGAATGAGCGCGACCTCAACGGTGAATCTGAGTACGAATATGGATCTCGAGTCGGCTTCTGGAGACTGTTCAAGCTGTTCAATAAGCACAAGATGAAGTTCACCCTCTATGCAGTTGCGCAGGCTGTTGAAAAGCAGCCTGGAGTGGCTACCCGCTGTGTCGAAGAAGGCCATGATGTAGCATCACATGCATATCGGTGGGTGGATCACCATGACTGGTCTGTTGAGAAGGAGAAGGAGTACATTAAAAAAGGTATCACGAGTCTAAAGAGTCTCACTGGATACGCTCCCAAGGGCTGGTACTATGGTCGTCCTTCTCCCCATAGTCGCACTCTCATTCCCCAGGTTTACGAGGAGATGGGAGAAGAGCTGGTATGGGCCAGCGACACATACGCTGATGACGTACCATACTGGATTGATCTACCCACTGAGCGAGAAAAGCCTAACCCCAAGGGATGTCTTATGGTTCCCTACAGCTATGACTGCAACGACTTCAAGTTCCACGTCGTCACTGGATTCCGCGACCCTAGCAGCTTCTACACCCACCTCAAGAACGCCTTTGATGTGCTTTACGAGGAGGGAGAGGCTGGTGAACCCAAGATGATGACAATTGGGTTACACTGTCGTATTATCGGTCGTCCTGGACGATTCAAGGCTTTGAAGGACTTTGTTGAGTATATCGCACAGAAGGAGGGTGTTTGGGTTGCCACGAGAACGGAAATTGCTGAATCATTCAAGGGTCAGTTTCCGTACAAGAAGGGCCAGCTGGCGTGATAGCACATATTGATAAGTAAATTTGTGACTATTTACAAGTTGATAATACAGAGCTTACTCATGCTCACTGTACTCCCAGCCTTGACTTAGATCCAAGTCGCCCTGGGATAGATTCCATGCGCCCTTACCTCCCTTGGCCATTTCGGATGTGAAGTTCGAATCCGCAATATCCGTTGTGGGGGGGTCTTCGCCCAGCATCTCGTTCCACATATGCCAACCATGCCAGCCACCAGGTGCTTCCTCATCCACCTCCATGAATGCTTCTTTGACCGCATCCGAGACAAGATCACGCATGCTAACGTCATCTTTGTCATTGTAGCTCTGCACGTTAGATTTGTTAGGCGATGAAGCCGGATGAGAAGCAAAAGTTGGTCGATGAAAGGTGGTCTGCAAGGGCTCCGGCCGATACTCTACAGATCCCCCTGTCATACCACTAGTCAATCCTCCGGGTGTCATAAGCGTCCTCAAAAGACTTCCCGACAGTGCATCAAAGATGTCGCGATACTTTACAGCGCCACCCCACTTCTCCCCGAACACAGTGAGACTTTGAGAGCATGCCTGCGTAGCTTCGATGACATGGTAACTGAAAAGACTTTTGTCCTTCCAAATGCAGTATATCAGGGTCAGTCCAGCTACGAAGCAGCTATGGAGTGAGATCATGGTATATGTCAGCGTTCTCTGTTGGTTGAGTCGTTTGTATGCCACGCAGACGCAGGCAGCTGATTGTGCCGTGGTGATAAAACGAGGATCTGAGGTAGCAAGCGACGGAAGCAAGACAGTGAACAGCGCCAGAACCGCTTTGTGGTATTGCCTGTTGACATGGCTTAGCCCTCACGAACAAGAATGCCAGCAGTAGTACTTACAGATTGTAGAAGTCACCAGCATCCTGATTGGTACTCTCGGGGTCGTAAAGCCAAGTGATTTTACCATTGTCCTTAGGTGACTGTGGAGTTATTTTTATCCACTGGTCTAGATCAGTGCGAATAGATGCCATTTTTCGGTCCAATTTGGCTCGTTCCTCGATGGGACCGGAAAATATGTTCTTGTCGACCCTGAAGATGGTTCGGTGTATTCGCGACTGAATCTTTTCTAGTTTTATAATGTGTATAAAGGGTTCGATATTGCACCACCCTGAACCATGATCATCGAGAGAGGTTGCGTGGGTCAAATCCCAGTACTCACGGTCGGGGTTCGGCATCTGGTCTATCAGCTTCGTGTCCCATACATTATATAGAAGAGACATGTGACAGTACCGATACATTGATGTCCCTGTCAGAGATAGCAAACGCTCTCCCAAGAACAACACTTGTTCCCCGGTCCAGACAATAGCATGACCAAAACGCCCTGCGCCGAATCTCCAGATCCCTCGCGAGATCTGCATTCAAAGAAGATGCTCGACGCTCACGATGCAGGCCAAGCTCGATGCACAAAGAAACAGCGTACCGAACCTGACTCCAAGCACCGGCGCCATAGGGTGATCTCTGGCCATGTACAGCCAGCAGAAGTAGGAATTGAACTGTGGCGAGGTTATGCTGCTCCAATATGTGATCCATTGGCTCGATCGCTGCCAGTAACTGTTTCTCGGGGTCCACTTGTGAGGGCTTACGTGTAAGTTGCTCAAAACGTGCAGAGATGGCGTATATCAAGTGCAGAATACTTTTTTGTGTTATAGACAAAGCGCCGGGTTGATACTGAACTTCAAACAGTCGAGTGTATTTCCTTCTGTCTAGAATGGGCCATCGAGTGTGCATTCGATCAAAGAATATGTCAAAAAGATGCCGAGCGTTGTCCGGGAAAGGAAATTCATGGGAAGGTTCGTCTGGATGAAGGTGCAATGCTGGCGCTAGACTTTCGAGGTACGGATCGATGACTGGGTTCGACTGATTGAGAACATGGCTTGGACCAGATGAACTATTCCTAGACTTATGGAATATAGATCTCTGTATCATCTGAGCGATCGCAGCTCCCGAGCTCGAGCCCAAATACGATGGGTCGGGGGTTGCTTCTGCTGTTCCCGAAGCACACAGAGATAGATAGGCGACGCCATCAATTATAGAGTTGCGTTCATAACCCTGGATATCTTCCGATACTGAGCCACGATGTGAAGATGATGACTCAGGATAAGGCTGTTCATTTATGTTTTCGCTCTCCTGCCCATCGATAACAGACGGAGCGAGAGCTTCAAAATGGTCTTGTGCATGGTCTGGAAGTCGAGCTTCGAGGAAAGCGATACGTTCTTCAAGTGCGTTAATATATCTGGCCTACATATCAGATACACGGACAAGATTCCTATTCGATTGGGAAAGGTTGTACAATGTCTTGCCACCAGGATATTGCGGTCGGATGGTCTTCTCATAGGTACAAGGCGTCCCGGCCCTTTCGCATGACTTGCACGCAGGATGCGAGCCATCGCACTAAATGCAATGTAAGTGTGCTTCATAATACTTCTATTGAGAGAAGATCTTGGTCTCACCCGCTGCTTTCGCCTTTTGCATCGTTTACAGGCCAATGCAACACGGCCTTTTCGACCCGAGGAGCCTGGGGCGGCATTTGGCTGTACTGTCATAGATCCCTACAGATAATATTAATGGGAATAATTCTCTCTTAAAGGACATTGATGTTTCCTCACAACTCTATCATTATCCGCTGGAAAGCCATTTTGGGTCGTTCGAGAAGTAGTTCTATCAGCATCCATGGTTGTCCTGTTCTTTCTTCTAGATAAGGCTATTTCCCTTTGAAATGTTTCAAACCATTCAAGACTCAACGAGGCTTCCAGCGCTTCTCAGTTAAAATTGAAACTGACTGAGAAATAAAATATGATCGTTGCAGATAAGATGTGGCCAGTAAAGGTGATGGCGCCCCCGGACCCCAGAAAATGCGCACATTGTTCGCTTCTGGATCAGTGGAGCAGAATGGACGCCCGTTATCTTTCAGTCAACCTTATCTTTGCCCAGCACCCCTGTAGCGTTACATAGTGAACTATTACGAAACGATCGCTAATAGAGATATCCTCTGACTACGTGAACTGTTATCGCTGGGTCTTGATCATGATTCGTCTTGTTTTCTTATCTTTGCATACCCCAATCGGACCGTCCAACCCCGCGTTTTATCTTGGTGGTATATCCGGTTCTAGTCAGAGACGCTGCCACCTCGCTACGACGTGAATAAATGTCGGGAGAAAAGTACCCGATATAGTACTGATAGACGTTGCGAACACCAACGGTAGTGGCCAAAAGGTCATGGTAGAAGCCTAAAGACCATGATGTAAGGTTGGGTACTGGATCAGATATGAATGAAGGAGATCCCAATATTTATGCATCAAGATTGACTGAAACCCTCTTCAACGGCTTCAGTACGGTTCAAAACCATACACGTATTGGCCATAATGATCAATCTCTCATCTAGGAATGAGCTTATAGCTCCTTTCCGATCAAAAGAAGCATTTGTCAACTTTGTCAAGACTTCCGAGACTACGGATGGGCAGACGCAAATTGGAAATACGCGATGGTCCAACAAAGATCTTGAGCCTACTCCACCAGAGCACCGTAACTGGACATGGTGGGTCGTCCATCACAGGCATATTCAGGTCGTTTTGCTGATCGAATAAGGTACAACTTACCGCTATATTGGTTCTCTAACCAGTTCAGTCTTGTGGGGTGGAACACGGGCGCGTCGCTTATTGCTGTCGGGTTGGTACGTATTGAACAAGGCTATCGCACTGCAGACACAAACTGACTCGACTGTTTTAGACTTGGCAGCAATCGTTCGTTTCATGCGTTCTGGGAGCATTGCTCGCATCACTGGTAGTCATTTGCATGGCGAGGCCTGGTGTGCAATATCACATTGGCTTGTAAGTTGCTTCAAGACTTCATATTATATAGATAACATCTAACTGGGTGCGCAGTCCCGTCCTTGCTCGATCCAGTATGGGTATGTACGGCGCATACTTCTTCATATTTATTCGAGCCATCGTATGTATCGTTTGGTATGGGTAAGTAATACCCAAATTACACCAACCTGTGGTAGCTCCTTCAATACTGACCATGCTCAATGCAGTATCCAGACCTTTTACGCCGGATCGGTCCTCTCAGTTATGTTACGATGCGTCTTTGGTAGCTCATGGGAGAACATGACCAATTCGCTGAGTGAAAGCGCAGATATTTCGTCCAAGCTTCTTTTGACATTCTTCCTCGCCTGGCTTATGCAGTTTCCATTTGTAAGCTATCCCAATCTCCCTTTAGTCCTACGGGGGGGAAATACTAACGAACTATGCAGATGTGGGTTCACCCAAGAAACATCCACTACATCTTCACCATCAAAGGCTGCACCATGCCCATTGCTGCATTCGCTGTCTTTGGATGGTGCATGGCCAATGGTGGTGGCCTGAGCGGTATGAATATTGCATCCAAAGAAGCCGAGGCAGCTGCTTCCACGACTCCTCTCGGATGGAGTATAATGTCTGGTATCAACGTCATCATGGGTGGTTTATCTCCTATGCTGGTCAACCAACCTGATCTGGCTCGGTACTGCCAAAAGACCCGCGATGCTGGCCCTCTTCAGGGTGTCAGTGTCTTCGTAGCCTCCGTTATTGTCTTTTTCCTTGGCCTTGCATCAACGGCATCTATGCAGTCTGTGTATGGAGAGGCATACTGGAATATTTGGGACTTGCTCGATGCTATCCTTGACCACCACTGGAATTCTGGTGCTCGTGCAGGTGTCTTCTTCCTCGCGCTGGCTTTTCTGCTAGGTGTGTTCGCTACAAACTTTGGTGCTAACTCGATCCCTTTTGGCTCTGATATGACTGGCCTCTTTCCACGCTGGCTCACGATCCGCCGAGGACAAGTTGTCTGCGCTATTTTGGGCGTTGCTGTGGTGCCATGGAAACTCATGGCCAATGCCAAGGCTTTCTTGTCTTTCCTCGGTAGCTACAACATCTTCATGGCGCCTCTATGCGCTGTCATCATCGTCGACTATGCTTATGTCCGACGAGGCAATATCCATGTGCCATCTTTATACGACGGACACAAACATGGACTGTATCACTTCTGGTCGGGAGTTAATTGGGTTGGCTGCCTGGCTTGGATCTTAGGAACCACTATGGGACTCCCTGGCCTTATTGGACAGTACCAGCCCCAACTTCTTTCAGATGCGTCACGCTACATGTACATGATGGGTTGGCTGCTTACATTCGTCACTGCCGGAGTGGTCTATGCTATTGGTGTTCAATTTGTCAATATTCGTGTTTTTCCAGCTGGCCGCAGCACCGCCAAGGCTTGGGAATGGCTAGCCAAGGACGGCAGAGAGGGTTTCTATGAGGATGAGAGGGAGGGACAAGTTATCTATGCCCAAGAGTCGCCAACTGCCGAAATGACCCAGGGTAGTCCGAATATGGTGACGAAAGCAGATGAGGCGTCGTTATAAGCGGCGTTATAATATTAGTTATTAGACATCATATATTTATTCTCTGGCTAGTAATTTTGAATTATCTTTATTAGAAAAATCTTTTTTTGTTTTTACTTTTTAATAACGTAAATTCTATAGTTACGGAGATTAAAATGCGATATTCTGCACTATAATTAGACGTCTGAACTTCGTCTAGCTTTACCTGGTGGCAACCTTTAAAATAAGAATTAACATATAGCATCAGTTAGTGCGTTAGTCAAGGTACCTTGCATTATCTCTGTAACTTCTTTTCCGATTCCCCGTTCTCGGTCCCGGGGATATTTCATGGTCCAGATTCGCAAAGGATGGACGAGAGGCTTAGCCCTGCATATGAGCTAGTCTCGTAAATTGAACGACCAATCCACGCAAGCCTTGAGGACAGGGTTTAAAGTCGCTTATGCCCCAGAACCCTCCATAACTAGCTCCCTGGAATAGTAGGCTCTTTAAGCCAGCGACTGTATATACTGTATTGGTTTTAGCACGTCGGATGGAAATGATATTATTAGTTAGAATATGTGTTTTATTTAGATAGGATGTCAGCTGGACTCTGAATAGGCTAGCTAGGGGGTGCTAATACTTTAAAAATGTTTCCAAACTTGTTGCCCCCACTATAACATCATGGTTTGAATGTCACTGTTTCCCACAGCAAACTTTAAATCTAGATAAGCCCGCAGAGGTATACCATGAGAGGCTCAATAGGTCGGCTATTCTTATCTGTACCTGATCTCTAACCGGAACCTTCATGTACCGACAGCCAGCAACCTACAGTGCTCGCCCGAGGGCGTACTTGCTACACAACACGAGAGACACTTGAGAGATACCTATGCTATGATATGAGGCATATTCACCCTGGCCTTGTCAAGTTAAACCTGGTCTCGGTGATAACGGACGTGGGGATCATACATGTGTTTGATATTGCCTATAGTCTCGGAAAGGGTTCTCGGAAAGGGCTCTCGGAAGGCTTCTTTCAATGGATCTAATAGTCAGATTATGTCTTATCTCCAACATACAGTTTTCTTTTAGTTATGTCATCTTGATCTGTCTTGGATCAGATAAGGATAGCCGGAACAATCTTCATGATAGGCGGCGTGGGGACATTCTTAGAGATATGTTCCGGGTAGCAATTATTCGACTAGGATCATGACTCTTAGGATCTAGGTATCTCTATATAAGCCATGTTCCTGGCGCCTCATGCTGTTCTTGATGTAAATGAGATCAGCCAGTACTTGTTTACGCCTACTGGAAACACATCTTTCCAATTCGCACTCAGATATTCAACAGAAAGCGAAATGCATTTCTTGAACTTCTTCATCCCGGCTTCTCTGGGCCATCTAGTTTTGGCCGGGGCTTTCTCTACCAGAAGGCTAGAAAGCCGAGAACCGGACCTGGGATCTGTTTGTTCCTCAGGCCAGACGTACACGAGTGCTCCCCATAAGAACTTCTGGGGTTCTCTAACCACCAACGAAACTGCTGATGTGCTTGCTCTTTTGCATACCAATGCAACAGGTTTTAATCTAACCTCTGAAAAGAATGCAGGGAGGTATGTGAAATGTCTTGAATCACTTGTATCTATGGAAATATCTAATAGTTGGCCACAGCCGAGATAATAAGATGTCAGTCTCTTATCAAGAGAGTGAGCTAATGTCCAAAACCAACTGACGATGACTATAGTATGTCGGTTGAGCTTATGATGCCCAACAAGACCGATGTCCTCCCATTCCTATCAAATAAAAGCGGTTCCCCACAGAGATACGCCTTAGCTACAGTTATGTTTGGGGCATTTGAAAATGCCTATCTCCAAGATTTCAAGGTTGGCCCCTTGCCAATTACCAATGAGTCAATTGTTGTGCCCTACACCTACACAAGCACAAAAAAGGGCGACGGTAAGATCCCAGTTGCCAACCCTGACGCGGAAGACTATGGCAACTTCAATCTCAAGATCATGAAGGAGGCAGAGGACGTGACCAAACGGCTTTGGAACCTTGTGAGTCTTCTGGTTTTGAAAAACATATGTCCATTCTTTTAACAGAGCAAAGACTATCGACGATGGACTTCAAATCCCGCTAGCTTTTGCGGCACCACTTACAGTGTCAGATGAAAAGGTTACAATGTGGCAAGGCTTTAATGCCCCTACCACTAGCATTTACGATACAATCTCTCTGCTTCCATTGGGTCTGTATCTGAGGACAGATATCACAGGTCGTGATCCCAGCAAATGGAAAGTGACAGGTTGGGTATACGACAATGAGTTTTACCAAGAACTCGACGATTTCCGTAAGGTTATCGCCGATCCCAATTTCAAGCCTCTGGGGGCGAATTTGGATGAGCCTTGGGCCCATACGAACAAACATGGCGATACTCTCCCTCTGGATGATGAGGCTCCACCCGCCACTGTCCAATCTGGCAAGCAAAGGTTCGCCGTTGATGAGACTGAGAATTATGTGACTTGGAGTGAGTTTATACCTGAATCTCGATCAACTGTGACAGATTGCTGATGGAATTGCGTCAGTGGACTTCTCGTTCTATGTCAGTATCACACGGGATAACGGCCTACGGCTCTACGACATTCGATACAAAGGCAAGAGGATTATGTACGAGGTGTGTATCTGTTAGGTCACATTTGAAGTGATGTGACTGATACCTTTTAGCTTGGACTCGATGAGGCGATCGCGCATTATGCGTAAGTTGATGGACCATACCCTCGCTTCACAGTCTATTGTTATTAATATCATGCATAGCGGCATCGATCCCGTGCAGTCTGGAATCTGGTAAAGAATGACCAATTATCTACGCCTCCACAACTTTCCTAACATTTCTCTCTTAGTTACTTTGACAGCATGTCTGGTTTTGGGCCTACTATGATCTCTCTTGTGAAAGGTAGGACTTGACTTGGCACAAAACCCACCAGTGGATCGGCTGAGGCTAACATGACCCAGGCTATGACTGTCCGGCATACTCGCACTATCTCAACGTCACCCAGACGACAGGCGAGACGACATATACCCAGAAGGACGGTCTCTGTAGGTTGAGACCCAAGATTAAGCAAGCTCATGCGCTGACAGAACAACCAACAAGGCATGTTCGAGATTGACAAGGGCTTCCCCATCCAACGCCACTCTTGGGCCGGACACACCACCGTGACAAAGAACATTGCGTTCAACGTTCGTGCTATCTACACTATTGGAAACTACGACTACATGTCAACTTACCAATTCCATCTGGATGGCTCCATCGAAGTTGCTGTCAGAGCATCAGGCTATATTTCATCCGCATTCTATTCTCAAAACGAAGACTACGGGTTCAAGATTCATGACAGTCTTTCCGGATCCCTCCATGATCACGTCATCACATTCAAGGCCGATTTTGATATCTTGGGGGAGAAGAACTCCTTGCAAAAGGTTGCCATTCAACCTGCAACTGAGAAGTAAGTACATTACTCAAACTCAGACATACTGCAGCTTACTAAAAACGTGGGCAATAGGTACAAGTGGTCTGGTGGTCAGTCACGTAATACTATGAAGGCAGTCAAGAGCTTCATTGAGAATGAAGATGATGGTAAAATTAACTGGTCTCCCAATGGCGGAGCGATGTATGCTGTGGTCAACAAAGACAAGAAGAATCCTTACGGGGAATATCCCGGCTACAGGATCGTACCAGGTTAGCACCTCCCGAGTATCAGGATAAAGTGACCTCCTGGCTGACATTGACAGCTTCTGGTGTGGCATATCTCACGGTTCAGGATTCCACCGTCACGAAGAACGCTGCCCACCACACAACGCATCATCTCTATGTTACTCGACAGAAGGATAACGAGACGTACGCCGCTGGAGCGTGGAATTCGCTGACCCCTGAAGATCCCCAGGTTGACTTTGATAAGTACTTCAACAGCGAGTCTCTTGTGCAAGAGGATATGTAAGTATTTGCCAATTGGCTCTAGTGTCATGGATTATAGCTGATTGGAGATGCGTACCGTGCAGTGTGGTTTGGTTCAATCTGGGAATGCACCATATGCCTCACACAGGCGACCTCCCCAACACCGTCTTCTCTACCGCCCACTCGGCCATGATCATTGAGCCGTTGAACTATCTTCTGGGCGATCCCTCGCAGGCTAGTTCCCAACAGGTTCTGATCAAGACCACGGATGGCAAGCCTAAGATTACCACTTATGGCGCTAAGAAGGCAACTTGTCCAGTTGATATGGTATGTTCTTTGTCGTCTGTGCTTTTGGACAGTGCTGACATTTATGATTTCAGGCGCAGCTCAACCCTGATCTATCAAGCTATTCCAATAGCATTAGCGTTCTTAAGTACCCCTTTGATGGATCACAGCCGGATCGTTCTTGAGATACTTATGGGGTGTTGGACGTGTAGGAGTCAAGCTTCTTGACTTGTTGAAAGGGGTTTCTTGTTTTGCCGCTTAATACGGCTTTAGGGCTTACTCTTGTGCTCTTACATGGCGGATGAGAGACATATTGTGTAGGTGTACTTTAAGTGCATATTATCGTTCGCAATAGAATCTCGGTCCAATTATCTCCTCAAAGATAACCATGGGGTCCTTTAAAACATGTCTTGGAGGTCAAGCTCTTCTCGCGTTCGACCGAGGATAGTAAGCGACACAAAACCACGCCGAACTTATTCGAACTATTAGCCTTCATCATCTCCTCAAAGTTGATGCCGATCTCATATTTAGAACTTCATGTTCAATTCCGCCTGCGGCAAGAACCCCAAACAAAGCCGATACGGTTTAACTCAACCACGGTTAGGAGGAACTGTTCCCGCGCTGTAGCTTATCTCCACCGGCTAAGTTCACACGTAAGATCCACTTCTCCCCGCTTCGGATGCAAATATACCGACCGAATAAGCCGATAAGATCGGCGAGAAGCACATAAGCCGATCGGAGAACAGAACTTTGAGGCATTATGTCATTCGACATAAGAATCACCTAAGACATGCTGATTCTGTGAACACAACAACTTGTGCATTGTCCAATCGTGACCCGTTCCAACGCCAAGATTACAACTGCATTATTCGACAAAGCCGCTACCATGTCGAATGAGCCTTACCACCTCTCGGCAACAGATGTCGTCGCTAAAATTCAAGATGGTCGGCTTTTGGTGGAAGATTACGCCAAGTCTCTGCTAGCACGCATCGAAGAGCGGGATCCGGTCGTGAAAGGCTGGGCTTATATCAATCCTGAACAAGTGCTTGTCGAAGCCCGGAAACTGGATCAGGTTCCCCGAGAAAGCCGTGGGCCTTTGCACGGTGTTGCTATCGCTGTCAAAGATGTCATTTATACAAAGGGTGAGTGACTAGCAAACAAAGGGAATATGCTTGAATTGACTCTAGAGATTAGACATGCCCACGCAGTTCAACTCTCCCATCTACGAGGGTGATGCTCCCCAGGTTGACGCAGCGAGTATCATTATCCTGCGCAAAGCAGGTGCTCTCATCCTCGGCAAGACAACCACCACTGAGTTTGCAGCTACTACTCAAGGCCCCCAAACAACAAACCCACACGACAGCTCACGCACACCTGGAGGCTCATCTTCTGGGTCTGGAGCAGTTGTTGCCGACTTCCAGGCCCCCATCAGTCTTGGCACTCAGACCGGAGGGAGTACAATCCGTCCAGCATCTTTCAACGGTATTTATGGGTTCAAACCGACGTGGAATTCTATCTCACGGGAGGGCCAAAAGGTCTTTTCGCTTATTCTGGATACGCTCGGAATTTATGCCCGTAGCGTTGACGATTTGAACTTGCTTGCCGATGTCTTCGCCTTGGAAGATGATCAGCCACCGAACCCAGAGTACACAGTCAAGAACGGCAAGTTCGCATTCTGCAAAACCATGGTTTGGCCACAAGCAGGACCAGGATTGATCAAGGCGATGGACAAAGCTGTTGACTGCCTCCGATCGAGTGGCGCTTCAGTAGAAGAAATCGAGTTTCCCGAGCATCTCCAAGATTTACCCAAGTGGCACAACATCGTCTTCAACACCGACGGAAGAACAGCCTTCTTGCCTGAATATAGAGTTGATAAGTCCCGTATCGCGGATCAACTTGTCGGACATGTTGAGAACCGTCTAAAGATCTCGAGGGCTGCACAGCTGAAGGCATTTGACGACATTGCAGCAGCTAGACCTGTTGTAGACGCTATGCTTTCTAAATACGATGCTGTTTTGGTGCCTAGTGTACCTGATGAGGCACCGAGCGGTATTGAGTTGACTGGTAGCGCTGCGTTTAACTTGATATGGACGGTAAGGCGATTCCCACATCCCACCCTGAGGGAATCGAAGAAGCTAACTTGGTTATTCTAGGCTCTACACAATCCCGTCATTAATATACCCGGGTTTTCTGGTGAAAACGGTATGCCAATTGGCCTGTCTCTGGTTGCCCCTAGATACCACGACAGGAAGCTCCTTGTAGTGAGCCAAGCCGTTGGAAAGTTATTCGAGGCATTAGGGAAATGAAAGGGCCGAGGTATCATAAGCTCATCTCAATCAATGCCATATACGCTCTAAGTAAATGCCGCGATCTATGATTGTACATCTTACAGATAATATATAACCCTTCCCTCAAAAAGCCTTCTCGCAGTTCGTGAAACAGCACAGCTATCAATCTCGTCAATACCCTTCTTTTTCACAAGAACGGGAATAGTTCCTTTGCTATGCTCAATAACAATATGTCTTATGCTTGCAGTGTCCTTCGCTCCTTGCATCTCAGGAGATGGTGTCCGTTCTGGAGTTGGGGGCCCGTCTGTGATTGGCGTGGCTGATAGGTCTGCTGCGATGGTACCTGAGATGCTAACTGCAGATCCCAAGCACACAGCTCCGGTGAGTTGGAGTGTAGGATGAGGTAGACCCATGGAGTAGGACTGAACATAGATATCAGGGGTACTCTTGGTGCTGCCATGTCTGGTGGGTGAGCTGAGGAGCGCAATCTTGGGAGTGCCGCGGGTTAGACCTGCAGCCTTGGTGCTTGTTGCTAGTCCCATATCGACAGCACCTTGACATCGAATTGTTTCAACTAAAGCGTGTTGTGTTTCGGGAGCGGCATCGGAGCCAAGAATAGTTATAAAATCCGGGTGGCTGATCATGACAAAAGGATTGGCAGCATCGATCAAGGTAGCCCGAATCTGGAAAGGAATTATCTCAGGTAATAATGACGAAGGATCAACGTGTAGCCATTGTTGCTTCTTTCCAGAAGGGAAGAGACAGCTAGCCATGCTACCGGCGGGATCAACAAACGAACACTTGATTTCGCTGCCAGGATTCTTAACACCAGGGATAATGAACTCGCCATCCTCTAGAACGTCACCGTTGCGGTCCAGTTCAACGGTCTCGACGATAACTCTGCTGGTGTTGGTGTTGAAAATTCGGACATCAATCTCAGTTTGTCCAGGCTGAGGAGCAACGAGGCGCTCCTGTACAGCAAAGGGACCAACGCCAGAGCTCATATTTCCGCAATTTCCCGAGAAATCCACTGACTCTTTTCCAACTGCGACTTGGACGAAAGTAAAATCGACATCGGCATCTGGACGAGTCGACGGCGAGATAACAGCAACCTTGGAAGTAGTAGATGAACCGCCGCCGACACCGTCAACCTGCTTGACATCGTTGTTTCGAGAGCCCAGGGCCGAGATCAGATGAGAACCCCATTCGGATTCTTTTTGGGGGAGATCTTTCCGGTGGATAAAGAGACCCTTGGAAGTGCCAGCGCGCATGAGCACGCATGAGAGGGCGTGTCGGATGGGATAGTGTTCCTTTGGGGGTTCGATTTGGATGGCCATTGTGTAGTAGGCGTTTTGTTATGTTATGGGGTATGCAGAATGTTTTCAAAATCAAATGAGAACAAATCCCGTATGAAGAATACAAAACCAAAAAATGCAAAAGTTAAATAACTCGTGTCTTCCGGATGAATTTGGAAATTGTTTCGTTATTAACGGCATTAGCAATACCGGGGATACACAGGCCAAGCAATATTCAGTGGAGATGCCGTGGGAGCCAAGTCACAGTAAGACGGGAAGACACTGACTCTCTCCCGCGGGAACAGAGCAAACAAACAACGTCATCTCCCCATGAACTGAAACTCACCCGTACTCGACCCGTTGAACCCAAAAATCGGGTCCTCCAAAAACGCCGCATCTTGATTCGACGGCCAAAACGGCTGCTGCCAAGCACTGCCACCCTCAATCTCGGCCGTGTTTCCCGGAACGACTCCAGTAAAGGCATTCAGTCCCGCGGGAAGGTTTTGGGGGAAATACACCGGCTGGTTTGAGTGGAGGTAGTGCTCCCCGTCGACTTGAGGTATTTTTTGGAGCTGGGGGCCCATTGGGGGTCCGTACATGGTTGGTTCGTTGGCGTTGAGGTCGCTGCTGTCGCGGAGGAAGCTCTGGATGATGCCGTCGATGTTGATCCAGTCTGAACCGGGTGATGGGACTGTGCTGCCGCTGAGTTCGACAGGTTGTATTTCTTGGTTGGGCGAAGTGTTTGTATTTGTGTTTGTGGCACCAGCTTCAATGTTTTCGTAGCCAATTTGAGCTGTTACTCGATGCTGTTGTTGCTGCTGCTGCTGCTGCTGAGGCTGTTGTTCACGCGATCGCGTAGCTGGTTCAGCTTCGAGTGCGTCATCGGGAAGATCCCCCACTTCAACGCCGTATTTACTCATCAGTCTGTGAATGATAACCGCTGCTTTTTGAACTGCCGAGTTGGTCTCTTGGTTCTCTTTAAAAACAGCCAGACACGTCATCAGATTGACATAGGCACCAGACCCTTTCCCGTTCTTGGCGGCGATACGACAGTGGATTGTAGCAGCGACGTATGTTGCGTAGGATATGAGATATGGAGCTCGGCGGACGGAGAAGGCGCGGTGGTAAGCTCGGAGGAGACTGCATATGCTTGATGCTGCTGCTGAGCATTTGATTAATGAGTCGACCGAGATTGAGCGGAAGGTGTTGTACAAATGGCCATCGGCGACGAAGGGGCGGTGTAAAAGAATGACGAGAACGTTGTACATGGCACTTGAAAGGTTAGTCACTGTAACAGCAGAGACTGACTGTTGCTGTGAATAACTCACTGAAGACTCAGAACATGAGGCGGAGGAACAGTCGCATCAGGCGTATTCGCCGCCTCAGGCTTAAGATGCTCCGGCAAAGCAGTATGCCAATCCCTCAACTTGCGCTGTAGCTTATCCAACACTTTGGACAATTCAGCAGGACTTTGATCCGTCGTCCGCACGGTATATATAGCGCTCATAATATCGCTCATGGCAATGGAAAGCTTGCAGAGCGCAGTGAATGTCGAGATGCTGTAGGCGGGTGAGCCGGCGTAGGTGTTCTTGGATGTAGAGTATGCGAAGGGTTGCCAGAACTCTAGTTCCGAGTATGTGTCGATGAATTTGATGGGGACCATTGCGTCGGCTTCTTTGAGTGTTACGGGACGACCTTGGTAGAGACTTTGGATCTTGTCCACCACTGCATTTGTTTGTTAGTATCTTGTTTGGAGAGTACAGAAGCTCACGTACCGAATGCGCCCCAGAATACACGACGACGTATCTCAAGGTCCTCATCCGAGAACATGTGCGAGTTTGTCAGATCAACGTGTAGCCCAAGATCGATCAGCATGCGAAACGCCAATCCAGCGTATAACCACGCCGCACTCCTCTCATCACCCAGCGCAAACAACGAATTAGTCATAACCAACAGAGCCTGAATAGTCGTAATGTCGCTCCTGTCCAGAGACCCCCCGACCAACTCGCGCACTCTCTCACGATACCTCCATCCCGCAGTGCGCACATCGTTGACGTCTTTTCGAACCTCGAGTCTGGGGCTGAACTTGGATGATCCGAAGTAGATGGCATTTAGTAAAAGTTTCGAGAAGTATGGCCCACCGCATGCCATGTCCCGCATGAAGGCAGGTCGATATGTAATAAGGAATGAATGATGTTGACGGTTCCAATGCAGCGAGAGAAGATGCAGTCCCAAATCAGGATCAACACCGTCAAAGTCAAGTTGCCCCTTGGCAAAGTTGATCTCTTCCAATTGCCCTAAATGAACCATCATATTAGTCCTGTAACTACACGTGCAAATAGATAGTACCCACGTTGCTTAGCTGCCTCAGCAATAAGACCACGCTCTACCCAATGATCAGGCATTCTAGGCTGAGCCTGTTCAACAGGTCTCTCCTGTGCATTATCCTCAAACAAGGCACTCGTTCTTCCATGATAGCTCGACTCTCCATTTGCCAATACAAGCACACGTGCAACATTCGGATCCATGGGACGAGCGGGGGAGTCAGTCGGATCCCACGACTTTGTGCCTCCATCACGACTCTTCTGCTGGCTACGTTCACTGGGTGCTTCACTGTCTTCAACCGACACTGCTTCATTCGCCGTCTGAGCTGCAGCTGCAGGTGACTCAGTGCGACGGGCTTTGCTCCGTGTCTTTGTGCGCTGATGGCGCTGCCGACCAGCTGCTTTGGTGACATCTGGAACAGGCTCGTAGACGCATTCTTTCTCGTATGTCTGGCAGTTTACGCACTTTGGCTTCTGACCGTTGCACTTGATCTGGGGTTGGTTAGTCCCGCGGGAGTGATGACGGGGGGTAGCATGGGGAGGGGAGGGGAGGGGAGGGGATTAGTCACCTTTCGTTTGCGACAGAATGTGCAGGCTTCTGTTGCTCGCCTGCGAACACGGGCACGGGAAGAAGGCTGAGCGTCTGCGGGCATTTTCGTTGGACGTTGGTTGAATGGAGTGAACAAGAGTGAGACTGACGGGAAGAGACGGGAAGAGAGTGATCTTTCTTCTCCATTCGGCTCCACTGTTGATCCGCGGGACTATGTCTCTAAATAGTAACGTGTCAATTTACTCCGCATTCATTCCCGTCTTCTCACTCATGACCTACCCGTGAGTCTCCGCGTTCTGTCAATTCATGCACCCAGTATTAAACTATTACTATCCTTGAAATGTAATGCATCTAATGCTATTCATTTGCTAGCTACTTAAAATCCTCGTGTGCAATTCTCTGCCAAGTCTTGACCAGCGAGACCTTTCCCCTCACCATTTGATTACCCCAACCAACATGGAAGCAGTCGCTACAACATCGCCAATTGCTAAGCTAACGCCCAAGCAATCCACGGCACAGACAGCACCCACGCAGAAGAAAAAGATCACGCCTGGTATTTCGTTGGCTTCTGGTGCTGTTGCTGGAGGTATTGAGGCGACCATCACAGTAAGCTTTTAACCTGTTATCAATGACACAAGAATGACTGACTGACGTATCTAGTACCCTTTTGAATGGGCAAAAACAGTAGCTCAGCTAAGTGCAAGACAAGCCCCAGCTGGCGCTCCCGTCTCCCGATCTCCCTTTGCAGTCATCGGCCAAACAGTCCGCCATGATGGGTTTCGAGCAATCTACGCCGGCTGCTCGTCATTAATCATCGTAAGTTTCCTCTTTCAGCCCAATTGACCTGACCTTGTTTATAACACCCGAAAGGGAACCGCAGCCAAGGCTGGCGTACGCTTTTTGTCGTTTGACGCTGTCAAGGCTCAACTGGCCGATGCCAACGGCAAGCAGTCAGCAGGATCTAATATCCTCGCTGGTATGATTGCGGGAGCTGTTGAAAGTGTTACTGTTGTTACGCCTACAGAGCGAATCAAGACTGCTCTGTAAGAAGATTACCGAATTACTCTGTGAAAGGGTTTATTATACTAACACGCATCTAGTATCGACGACGCAAGATCAGGAAAAAGACGCCTAAAAGGTGGTTTCCACGCCCTACGAACAATTGCAGTTGAGCGAGGCGTTCGTGAAATCTACCGCGGTCTCATGTCCACCACCCTCAAACAATCAGCCACATCCGGCGTCCGAATGGGTTCTTACAATATCCTCAAAGACTTCATCAAGTCAGACGGAAAGAATCCCTTTGTTACCTTTGGTATCGGCGCCATGGCTGGTATTATCACCGTTTACGCGACACAACCCTTCGATACCATCAAGACGAGATCTCAGTCTGCGAAGGGTGTTGGTATGGGAGAGGCTGTTCAACAAGTACTCCGCGATGGAGGCGTTAGGGCGTTCTGGAGTGGTAGCACGATGAGGTTAGGACGGTTGATATTGAGTGGGGGAATTGTGTTCACGGTGTATGAGAATATTGCAGCGCTGTTGATGGGTGGAAGGTAGTAGAAAACATGAGTTACTCTGGAAGGTTGTCCGATTATTTTGTTCTGCGATAGGGTTAGGAGCATAAGGCTAGGGTCATCTACGAACTACATGTGTCATTTTTATAGACATTCTGGATTATCATATCACTTTTAAATACTGCTTTTGCATTAGCATGTCTCTGTGGCATAACGGATGTAGAGGTTGAGTATGTTGATGTAGGGAGTAAGCTTGCACACATCCATCATTACACCAACTACAACCTGTAGCTTTCCGTACAACCGTGAATCTGGATTAGATCCGTTACGCTTAAATATAACCGTATTATCTAGACATGGACGATGACCAAGGCACCGAGATCGACATGCATCAGCACTACGGTTTACCCCAGTATCTGGTCAGCCCCCGCATTACTTCGCCTCGAGATCTTGGTCCGATTGTGGAGTATACCCATCAGCGTAGCGTCGGAGGTCAAAACTGGAGATCCAACCCATATCTTGCCCAATCTTTCAAGCTATCTTTCCGAGCGTTTTCCGCCCCGACCACTTGACCTCGCCTAAACTGACTCTCTCCACCCCCCGTGGGGTAGTAAATGGCACAGAACAGAACCGGGAAGGCCTTGGCATTTTTCAACACTCTTGGCATTAATTATCCCGCGGGAAACAATGTCTCCCCCGAAAAGACAGTCAGACGATCTGGAGCTGGGTTCTCCGCGTCTTGACTGGACTAAGTTGAGGTTATGAGTAACCTCAACAGGGTAGCGGGATGAATCAAGCAGAAAACATGGACAGAAACGTGCCATTCTATGTATATAAGCTTGATGCCCAGATCTTGTCCTGGTGATACCAAGACTCTCAGCATCCACAGCTTCTTGGCTTACCCCAGCCAGCTACTTGGCACTTCACATCAACAGTCAATTTATCGCCAGCAACTTACCATGACTGCTTCGCACGAGAATGAAGACCGCTTCGACGAGAAAGCCGAGGTCACGGCCGTTGAGAATGTCAGCCCTGTTGGGCACATTCCTCCCATTGAGATCCAAGCTCGTTTTCCCCTCCTGCGAGATCTCTCTCAAACGCAGATGGAGGCGTTGAACAAGAAGGTTGTTCGCATGATTGATTGGCGTATGATGCCTTGTGTCACACTTATGTTCTTGATGAAGTAAGTTTATGGATGCACTAGAAACGACAGCCAAGACTAACTGACAGTCCAGCTATCTTGATCGCATCAACGTCTCCAACGCCCGTCTAGCTGGTCTCCAGGAAGATCTTGGCATGACCGATACAGTCTGGAACGCCGGCATCTCGACCTTCTACGTTGGCTATCTCATCGGCCAACTCCCCGGCAATCTCCTCATGGCCAAGACGACCCCCAAGGTATTCCTCCCTACCATCATGCTCATGTGGAGTGCGGGAACAATCTGCATGCCCGCCATGACCAACGGTGTTGGTTTCTGTATTGTTCGATTCTTCATTGGTTTGATGGAAGCTCCATTCTTCCCTGGTCTGACTCTGATGACTTCATCCTGGTACACCAAAGGAGAGTCGCCCTTCCGCATGGCTATCTGGCACGCTGGCAATACCATCTCCAACATCATCTCTGGCTTCTTGGCAGCTGGAATCCTCGAACACATGGACGGTATTGCTGGTCTGCACGCTTGGCAATGGTTCTTCCTCATCGAGGGCATCGTCTCCGTCGTCGTTGCAGTTATCTCCTTCATCGTTCTACCCTCATGGCCCAACGACACCAAGTTCTTCACTGAGCAGGAGAGTGAGATGGCGCAATATCGAATTCTTGTGTCTAACGGCGGCATCGACGAGAAGATTGGCGGAACTTGGGATGGTGTTCGAGATGCTGTCAAGGATCCCTTTACCTGGTACTTCTGTCTCATGCACTTCGCCCTCGTCACTGCTCAGAGCTTCAAGGACTTTCTGCCTTCTGTAAGTTCTAACTATTTGGTCTGTACGCACCCTCAAAACAGTCGCTAATAATTGCCAGATCATGAAGACCTTCGGCTTCGACAAGATGACCACCTACCTCATCCAGGCTCCTCCCTACGCCCTTGCCTACATCTTCGCCTGTCTCATCGCGTGGTCATGCGGCCACTTCATGGAGTCAACATACCACATCGTAATCCCTATTATCCTCTCAGCAGGTGGATGTGGTATCCTCATCGGCACCATCAACGTCGCTGCTCGCTACGTCGGAATCGTCCTTCTCGTCTGCGGTACCTACAGCGGTCTGAACCTGCAGCTCTCCTGGGAAACAACCGTCGTCCCTGCTCCTCGCGCTAAGAAAGCCGCCCTTATCGCCATCGCCAACTGCATCAGCCAATCCAGCCACTGGTTCAGTCCTCACTTCTATCCCACAAGCCAGGAACCTTTCTATCGCATGGCTGGTGGTCTTCTCCTTCTGGGATGCGCGTTGACTATACTTTCGACCTTTCTTGTTCGATGGAGGGCTATCAAGCTTAACAAGAAGCTGGATGAGCAAGAGGGATGGACACCCAACTCTGGCGTTGAGCGCGGCTGGCGATACAAGTACTAAGTGCGACACTGACTTGTTGGCGATTCTGACTGGGGTGATATGTTGGTATCTGGACTGACAAGCGCTTGGATTGTAGTTGTGTTGTTATTTATGCTTATAATTGACTTTTGACTTTTATGAGTGATGAACCTATTTTTGTCCATCCATCTTACTATCCTCGTTTAGAACCTGACAAGACTCCGACAGCATCAGCCTTAACATGAACTGGTAACTGTTCAGATGTGATGCAGTGAGTTTGGTTGGATTGGCTGCAGTACATATATCAATGCTCCTCATACTGTCGCACCTCGACTGTTCGAAGAATATACGAGTCATCCAGACTTGCTCCATGTCCCCCATTCCCATGGCCAACACTACTGCCCTCGGTAGTCTTATCCCCAGCCCGCACGTTGGTAGTTACGTACGACTTCCCGCTGGGGATGAGAATATTCTCATCACTTCCCATGTCCTCATTATAGTGAACGCTCTCTGGAGTATGCCCCGTGTTTCGCGATCGCTGTTTTGACGAACTCATCATCTCGAATTGTGACCTTGAGTAGTTGGATGAGTAGCCTGGCTTGTCCTTGTGAAGAATTGACTTCCATAGCATGGGCATGAATGGGAAACATGCACAGACAACTCCAATACCACACTCGGCGATCCTGTCTCTGGTTAGTGACAGTGATGGTTAAAGCATCGAGTGACTCACCCGGTGAGGTTGATTTGTAGAAAGACATATGTTTGATCTTGACTTTCTCCTTTCTGGATGATGAAGACTAGCCGAACGAGGCTGAATATACAGGCAATGCCTCCAACTCCAAAGATGGCGACGATCTTGAGCTTTGCTACCCAACCGACTTGAAGCTTCTTCGTGAGAGGACAAGGCAGAAGTAGCACAACGATATCGCTGAGGAGGCTGATAATGTTATCGACGAGAATAAGAACTCGCTGGTTGAAGCATTCGCCATCGGTAGTTGCGCCCCAGAACATGGGTATCGGTCGACAGATGAACATCTTGAGAAAAAGCATGGTGATGTAGTAAATACCCATCACGCCGAGAAAGCCGTATATCCACTTGACGTAGGCTTTGTATGGGGCGAAGATACTGGCGAGGAAAAGGAGAATAGCTGCCTTGATGGCGAAGACTGTTGGGCCATAGTTGACCATGGTCGCATAAACTGTCTGAGAATGACTTAGTCATGCTCGGGGATGGTAAAGTTGTGGTATCAAAGAGGACATACCTGGTTATACTGTGTGATGAGATGTTCTGGTACATCCCATTGATGCAAGCCGCCCCCATATCTTGTCACTGTGGCTGATTAGTTGGGGGTATCCGAGTTTGTTGTCGAGCCTGACTTACTCAGCAGACACATGGTGCAGTATCCCATAAACCCGATCTGAATGAAGGTTAGTGACTTATGTAAACTAAGGTACAACCAACAGAGGGCATACATATCCAATAACACAAGCGACTAGATATCTAGGTTAGCAAGATACCGTTGGAGTAATAAGGAGAGACATACCATCGTCGAGCCGGAGCCTCATCGCCAGTCTGTAGCGAGCCCATAATCGAAGAAAGACAAATATCGAACAGACCGACATGGCCATTACATTGGAGGCAATGCAGATGTAGACCAGCTCCCGGTCGGGATTGTCAAAGTTGGACTCCTTCCCGGGAGGTGGTTCCATAGCTGGTTTGGGCATGTTGGTTGGCGATATGGTGTAAGAGAATCGTCAGATGTTCCCAACTGAATCCAAAGCTGTCGACATGCAGAGCCAAAATTGGAACAGAAAAACTGAAGAGAGGGACAGCATGTCAAGCAGACATATGTACTCACCATAAACACATGAAATGTGAGAAATAGGAGCTTGAAAAGGCGACGAATCCTCCATAAGGCAGCACAATTCCTGAACAATGGGACCACTCCACCCTGGGATGCTGAGGCAATAGCCGTTGGATGCTATTAAGCTGGCCGTGTCTGCCGAGTTCACATGGACCGCCCCTGATTGACGCTCCATTGTTCCTGACACCTGTCGCGTACATATATGTGAGGTCATAGAGGAAAGTTCCTCGCCTGATACCAAGATTCGAGATACTTGAACTACAGGGTTCCATTGGTCAACGAAGGCATGGGTTTGGGAGTGAAGGTACCTGCGTCGAGCGCGGCAAGAATACGATTGGTTTGTCAGAATAATCTCAGACGTAATATCTTCAGCAACGGTGGAGTCTCAAGATGAGACATAAGGGTACGGATAGGAATGATGTCTCCTCTCACATGCAGCACGTAATCACCCCTTACTCCAACGGTCCGGAGCAGTTGAGTGTTTATCATTAATAACAAGATCCGCATATAACTTGATCAACGGCCTCTTAAACTGGTCTCATTTCGGCGACCTATTAGCGGCTTATTAACTGACAACCACCAGCCTCGGTACGGTACTCACACTCACAAAGATAATCTCTCAGATGGAAGGGATTGCCTTGTCATATGCAAGTTAGTGTGCCGCTGTTACATCGTGCCCCAACTCGGCCCCAACAGACGACGATCACCGTTACATCCCCCACCGGCAAATCCTCCGGCCCGTTGGTTGATGTCTCAGTTGTGGACCCCAATTTTCATTTTCTCGCTTTGCTCTGGAGGATTTGCGTTGAAACTTGCTGATCTTATTCTTGGCGTGGAGGATCCTTGTACTTGCATGTGCAATTGTTCTCGGGGGCCGTTACGAAGGTCTAAGCGAGGAGAGAAAAAAAAGCAATTATGATGATATGATTTTATTTGCTCAATAGCATTTTATTACGTGTGGTAAAGCTAAGCTATAGTGTTCCAGACCCAAGGTCTGGTATCATTTACGGAGTAGACGAATTGCTTAAAAAATAGCCTGGGCGTTCGGTGGTGAGGAGATACCGCCCTTCATGTTAAATGGGTTTGACGAGATGAAAAATGTCCACCGATTGAGTTGCTTACACGTCTCTGCCAATCTCTCCAAGTCAAACAATTCACCTAAAGTTAACCCTGTTAGCAGATGCAATTGCCTCAACAAATGGACTTACCAATAGGCATCCCCCATCCAGCCAACATGTATTCATGCATCAAAATCGCCCCCTTAGCCGGCGGATATACCTATAGTAAAGGCATCAGTCCTGAAACAAAAACCATGCGCACAGACAGACATACCTCCCAACTAATAGCATCTCCCGCCACTGCTGCAAACCCCGTGTTCCATACCCACTTGAGCACGTCCAATGTTCCTTCAACGCCTGCATGCTCAGGACTCGTAGTAGCAGCATATGATTTCTTGGCCTGCACATCCATGGCCTGCTCCCATTCCTTGATTACGCCAATGCGGACGAGGAGAATGTCACCTCGTTGGAAGGTGATGTTGCATTCTTGGGCAATCTGGAGAATGTCGTCGAGTTTAACGGTGTGGAGTGAGAAGGTTGAGTATTTGATGCCTTTCTTTTCTGCCCATGAAGCGTAGTCGATGAGAACCCCACGACCTGTCCAGAATTAGGATTATTCTTTATCATTGGGAATCGAGGACTTGCCTGTTATTCCCTCTTGAGCCCAATGATGAATACCAATGCGATCGTTGCATCGATCCAATATCTCTTCTTTGGTAGTCCCTCCATAAAACACCCTTTCTTTGCCACCGTCCTCGCGAGGCATAGAAAAGTGCCTTAAGCCATCCCACTGACTACTCTGTTCTGTTTGATTGTCAACATAGTCCACTTGAGTACTTATTCTGATACGAACGCGGATTCATAACGTAAATATCATCAAACGCCACGCCGTCAAGCAAAGGGACCATTTTAAGCTCACACGGCTGACGGTTGAAACACGCATATTCCAGCTTGTTCAAATCCCATCCCAGGTTGACTCGAATGCCAGTCTTGATCTGTGTCTGTGCGGCCTGAGCCACTCGTTCTGGCGTGAGTAGTACAAGTCTTCCTAGTCCTTCTTCTCGGCTCCCGGGCTGGCCAATCCAGACACGTTTTGGGTCGGGGAGTTCGTCCCATTGCCTTTCCATGAAGGAGGGGTCCATTTTGTGAGAGATGATGAGGCAACAGAGGATTGGATGGGTGAATAATGAGATGCAGTGCTGAGAAGCTTGTTTATACCAGTTGATCGACAGCTCCTGTGCTCCTCTCACTAATTGACGGTATGCCTAAGCTAATGGTTGCATAGCCTGTCCCACTATTGCTGCCATTCCAAATACTAGAAGCTGGTAACATCACCGGGTACTGAAGGATTTGTTGTCTCAACGGCTCCAACGCGGATGCAGACAAGTGGGTATTGATATACACACCTGTCACAATAGGAAACCACACTGAACATCCCTGTATGTGACAGGCCATCCAACACCGGCACGTCCGTTCCATCTCCCGGTGATCTATCTGCAAGCGAGCTATGAACAGGGTTTCCGAGCTGGAGGGGTGCGAGTGTCAAAAGACATGTAAATCTGCCGATCAGAGTTCTCTACTCTTTACGTGCCGTGCCGCTCAGTCAAGTTCCCTCTCTTTTCTTTTCTCGCATCTCCTCGAATAACTTGACCCAACGTGTGAAAATGCC
This sequence comes from Fusarium sp. NFCCI 5145, assembly GCA_033439405.1. Taxonomy (NCBI): domain Eukaryota; kingdom Fungi; phylum Ascomycota; class Sordariomycetes; order Hypocreales; family Nectriaceae; genus Fusarium; species Fusarium sp. NFCCI 5145. The sequence continues at coordinate 27,830 of JAWDHB010000456.1, forward strand.
GCAGACCGGGAACCAGACGAGCTTGTACAACAAGCTCGTCATTACTTTTGTTGCAATCGGAGGAACCGTAAGCACCTTTCTTTTTCTTTTTATGCTTATTCCTCGTATTCTACGAGCTATAATTTAATCTACGTCATGCTAATGTCAACTCATAGACATACGGATATGCCGCTTCCATCATCGGAAGCACCATAGGCCAACCTGGCTGGTATCAATTCTTCAATCTGCCGGCCGTTGGCGAACCAGGCTACGATAGTATAACCACGCCGGCAATTGCGACTGCCAATGGACTCTTTGCTGCGGGAGGCGGTTTCGCATGTCTTGTGCTTATGTGGGCTTGTGATTACTTTGGACGATTGAGAAGTATTCAGTTTGGATGTGCTTTGGGCATTCTTGGTGGTGTTTTGCAATGCGCGGCTCAGAATCTTGCGTACGTATTTACCCAGTTGACTGTCCAAGGTAGTCATATCTAATGTCGAACTAGCATGTTCCAAGCTGGACGATGGATCATGGGGATGTGCGTTGGCCTGATGGCTACCGTAACGCCCATGTATCTCTCCGAAATGTCAAGTCCCCTCGCACGAGGCTGGCTCGTCGGCCATCACGCAATCTTCCTCGTCTTCGGCTACATGTTATCCTCATGGATCGGCTTTGCCGTCTACTTCTCCAAGGACCTCGAGTTTGGCTGGCGCTTCCCTCTAGCCTTCCAAGTCTTCCCTCCACTGGTCCTTCTTCTCGGATCTCCGTGGATCCCTCGTTCACCCAGATGGCTCATGTCCAAGGGGCATCATGATGAGGCATGGAGTGTTCTAGTCCGCCTTCGCAAATCGCCCAATGATCCGGATGATCTAGTCGCGAAAGAGGAGTATCACCAGATCGATAAACAGCTCGAGCTCGACGCAAAGAAACTTGAGGCGTATGGAGGTAACCCTTGGAAGGCTGTCTTCCACAAGAAGAGCTACCGGAAGCGTATGATCATTGGATTCATGACACAATGGGGTGCTGAGTTTGGCGGTCCTCTCATCATCGTAAGTATTACTCTGCCTAAGAGAACAGCATGGCTAACATGATCAAGAACAACTACGCAGTGATTCTTTACACCAGCCTTGGTCAGACTGGCTACATGCCACTTCTACTATCAGCTCTATGGCTGACCACGGCCGGTCTGATCTACAACCCAGGTGGTGCATGGCTCCACGACAAGGTCAACTCTCGTCGAAAGATGTATATGACTGGCTTTGTTGGAATTGTCATCACTACTTCGGTCTACTGCGCCATGATCTCTCTGTACGCTGGAACAGGCGACAAGGCCGGCAATGCCATTGGTGTACTGTTCATGTTCCTGTACCTTGCCTTCCAGGGAACCTTTTGCAACACCACCATGTACCTCTACGTCTCGGAGATCTTCCCAACAGAGATTCGATCTATTGGTATCGGTTGGTCACTGTTTGGACAGTTTGCTGGTAAGTGACATCTACTCCGCGTGTCAGACTGACGGTCAGCTAATAGATACAGCGACCATCATCCTTCTCCAAACAGCACCGATTGGTTTCAACGCAGTCGGGTGGAAATACTTCCTCCTTGTCATCTGCTGGAGCGTTCTCTTCATCCCCGCCATCTACTTTTTCTGGCCTGAGACTGCAAGGCTGTCATTGGAAGAAATTGGTAAGCAGTTTGGTGATGAGGTCGCTGTGCATATCACAGATGCGACAGATGAGGAACGTGCTGCTATTGACAGGCAGTTGATGGGGAGACAAGGCGAGAACAAGGCACCCGACAATGCCGCAAATGAGATCCCTTCCAGCAACAGTAGCCAGTATGTTGCGACCAAGCAGTAAACTATGGATGGGGCTGTGGATCTCAATATTGGAGGTGAAATTGGATAATTTAGGATAGCTGTCCAATAGTAGAAGTGCTCTCCTTTTTTTCCGCCTTGTTGTTCGTTTTGAAGCATCCGGATGACTGTGAACGCATAAAAGAAGACAACAAGAACCTTCTCAAGCAACCATTTCCTCTTCCCCGGTAATCGCACACAGAAATTATCGAAGCTTGATCTAACCACTTTATCCATCATATCAAGCACGTCAATCCACTGATCAACACCCTTATCCCTGTTTTCCGGAGGAATACGCGGCAATTAAAGTATGTGACAGGCCGCTAGCTGAAGTTGCAGCACTAATGCCGAGTATTCACATGTTCACCAAAAGCACAATCCTTCAATGGAATCGAACCCTGGTCAATTGATCGACAAGCTGCATAGGGGCTTCTACTCTCATCTCCCGCTAGAACATACAGTACAGTACCAACAGCAGACAATTGTGCTCTCATGAGGGGTAATTAGATCGCCCGTCCACCATCTACATCAAGATTAACACCGGTGATAAACGACGCCTCCTCACTAGCAAGAAAAACCGCTGCTTTGGTGACATCGCGAATCTCTCCCATGCGTCCAAGTGGCACATTTCCAAGAGCCTTCTGAACCTCAGGTGTGATCTCCTTACCAATAAACGTCGGCAGAAGGCCTGTCATAGTTGCCAAAGGACAGATGGAGTTGACGCGGATTCCATCGGAGCCATATTCCGCTGCAAGACCCATGGTGGCCTGTCTTGGCATTAGCATTTTTTTCGTTCCTTTCATGTGCGTGCTGCATGTAACAGTGACCAGGGTAAGGGTAATATGGGTCAACTTACGTTTGTAATTGCACCCTTGGATGCATTATACCAGACAAGACCAGGTCGGGGACGATGAGCGCCGACAGAGGCAATGTTGATCATGGAACCCTTTGTGCCTTGCTTTTTGATTTGAGTAGTGAAGGCGTTGCTACCGAGAAAGACGCTCTTTACGTTGACTGTCATTACCTTGTCGAATTCTTCCTCGGTGACCAAATTGGTGCTCTACAAGTTGTCAATCCTTTCTCTTGTTTCGCTTGAGTGGCAATCTACTCACTTTGTTCTCGTAGCTTGTGCCTGCATTGTTGACCAGAATATCAAGGTGTCCCCAAAGCTGCACCGCTTTCTCGACAGCGCTCTGCCAATCTGCTGCTTTGGTGACATTCATCGTCTGAAAAGCAAATGATTCGGATGTCGCTGCCACTTTCTGGCCTGATTCATCATTGATATCGCAGATGAGAACTTTTGCGCCCTCTTCAGCAAAGTGCTCAGCGATTCCTTGGCCAAAGCCAGATGCGGCACCTGTTGAGGTCTGTCTCAGCTTTGGTTAGGGGCCTAGCGGGGAGTTGCTTACCTGTTACGATAGCGACTTTACCATCTAATCGACCCATTGTCTCTTCTAGAATATTTCAGTTGCTTAGAGACTTTGCAGAACTGCCTGTTCCTTGTGTCAGAGCCGTGGTAAATATACCTGTATCTCAAGTTTGGAGTTGACCCGAGACTTACTTCAAAACACCGATGGACTTCCGAAGACTGCAGATCTTGGCCATCTTGGGCAGGTGGCTTGCTGCAGCGATGATCCGACTCGTTGGTGATAAAGAAGCGGGGAAGTTTTCAATGACCATTACTAACCAGGGTGTTACGTGCATACCCTGGAGGTAAGCATATGACGAGGACCGCCAACAACGTTCATCATATTTGGTTTGTCTCAAGAAATTCTTCTCAAAACTGACGAAAGAAGTGAGTTGAACGACGTTTTATGACTCTTTCGGCGTAAACTATACAGTTTTACTTATCAATCTTGGGCATTTCTCTTTAACGCTATCGTGACAGATCAGCCTCGTCTTGAAACAAACCACCATGGCATACCCGCTTCCTTTCAAGGTATCAAAACGACTTATTAACAACTTAACGACAAACTTTGGCTAACAATACCAAGCTCAATCGCCCCGATCTCCTCATCACCGACTCATACATCCAAGGCCAAACCAAAAGCGCCCTCTCCGGTGCAACCTTCGATGTACTCGGTAAGCCCCCTCACTCTCACAGCATCTCACCGATCTCACACAACATTCAGATCCCGGAACAAACCAGCCCTGGGCAAAAGTCACCAACAACTCAGCCGAAGATGTCGACGCGACTGTCCAAGTAGCGCACAAGGCATTCCAATCCTTCAAGAAAACATCCCCCCGAGCTCGTGCCCAGTGGCTTCTCAAATGGGATGCTCTCATTCGCGAGAACAAAGCTGACTTAGCTACGCTCTTGGTCTATGAGACGGGTAAACCATACGCCGAGGCGATCGGGGAGATGGACTATTCTTTGACCTTCGTTGCTTGGTTCGCGGGCGAAGCAGAGCGGATTCAGGGTACATGTTTCGCTCCATCAGCTCCAGACAGACGTGTTATCACGATCAAGCAGCCACTTGGCGTCGCAGTTGCGCTGGTACCATGGAATTTCCCAGTCGCCATGGTTCTTCGCAAAGCCGCTGCGGCGTTGGCGGCTGGATGCACAATGGTAGTTAAACCATCGCCAGAAACGCCTGTGACTGCTATGGCCTTAGCAAAGCTAGCTACCGAGGCTGGATTTCCTGATGGTGTTCTAAATATCCTGCCGACCAGCTTAGAAAACACGCCGTCATTGAGTGAAGCACTCTGCAAGCATCAGCTCGTCAAAAAGGTCACCTTCACCGGGTCAACTCGAGTCGGAACCCTCGTTGCGAACCTCTGCAGTCTTGGTCTCAAGAAGGTTGTTCTCGAACTTGGAGGTAATTGCCCTTGTTTGATCTTTAACGATGCAGATATCGAAAAAGCATTGAAAGAATTGGTCAGCCTCAAGTGGCGCCATGCCGGCCAAGCTTGTGTGACAGTCAATCGCTTCTTGGTTCAGTCTGGGGTCTATGACAAGTTCCTCCAGCGATTTGCAGAGGAGACTGCCAAATATGTCGTGGGCCATGGTGCCTCCGAAGGGACTACGCTTGGCCCTGTTACCAAGCCTGAGAGTCTGGATCGGGCTGAGAAACTCATCAAAGATGCTGTTTCGAAAGGTGCAAGAGTCGTTACTGGGGGGAACCGCGTTACTCTCAAGGGAGGTGAAGGAGGCTATTTCTTCGAACCCACTATTCTCGCTGACATGACTCACGATACACTCATATCTTGCGAAGAATGCTTTGCACCGATCTCTGCCTTCTACAAGTTCGAGACAGAGGATGAGGCTGTACGAGTAGCAAATGATACCCCTATGGGTCTTGCCAGCTATGCGTTCACCAAGAACGCGGATCGCATTTGGCGGCTACTCGAGAATCTTGAAGCTGGAATGATTGCTCTAAACACTGGTAAGCATTTTAGCGCCCGTAGTTCAGTGACGACTGCTGACTGTGTGTGACAATAGGCAACTCTTCCGCAGCTGAGTCACCTTTCGGAGGCATCAAGATGTCTGGGTACGGAAAGGAGGCTGGAAAAGACGTGGCTGTCAGCGAGTACATGATGTCCAAAACGGGTACTATCACGGTGGATGGACTTATTTAGTGATTGACTGGAAGCTGTCATGATGAAGGCTGAGTGAAGTGACGAAGTACCCCGGCATGGGAAGTAAAGTATTTACGAATATATTTACGTTGTGGCCATTGCAGAGCAACGTGGTAACCCGTTAACCAATGGCATAAAGACTTGATAAAATTGGATGGCTTGATATGGATATGGACTCGGGCTGACACGGAAATCCGTTCACGATCCTTCAAGATGGCACGGGCCATTTCATTTCATTTCATTTCATTTGACTTAAATGCTGACTCCTGCAATTCTTAGCAGCTTTGCAGAGGGTTTCGAAAACTAATCCTCTCACAGAATATTTTTGTCAATCAAGATGGAGACAATTCCAGTTTCGTGGAGCGATCAGCCGAACCCAATCCCAAACCTCCGCACTAGAACGTTCTTCATCACGGACCATCCACTTGTCCTACGGTGAAACCTATGAATTGGCAAAAGCTGTACATCCGGGAGATGGTGTAGCTTTCCTCCCAGCGGTGGACAGAATTGATGCGCTGATACGACCTCAAGACTGGCCCTTCGAGCGAAAAGATGACCCGCCGAATTCGCCACTGCTGTACATCCATCTGACAAAGTTCAGCGACGGCGCCGTCTTGGCCATGAGTGTACCTCGCGTCTTTGCCAATCAGGGTGGCGTATGCAACATAGTCAAAGCGTGGCTATCCGTCATAGAGGGGAAAACGCCACCAGAAATGGTCGGCTTCAAAGAGGATGTCCCGGGAAGTGAAAGACTTTCCAATTTGCAAGTGAAGCAGGATGCGAGAATCGGGAGAATCATTCTTGATATGGCAAAAGAGAAGAAGGAAAAGTCTCACATTGTCTTCTTGCCTCTTCGAGTTGCCAGTAATCTGAGGCAGATGATGAAGAAGACACTACAAGGAAAGCACACGCTGGCGGATGATATCAGCAACGGCGACGTTATCACAGCAATCTTTACAAAGGTAAGCTCTCGCCAATCTGAGAAACAGCACCATGCTAAGCCACATGCCAGCTTGCGGGGATAAATCTGAAATCCGAATACAACGTTTCGCTTTCCTCAACTATTAACTGTAAGTTCAATCACTTCCTCCGCTGTTTCGTTGCTAACAAGCCAAGTGCGAGATCGTATCCCAGAGCTGAAAGCCGAGAAAGGCGATGGATTCGTCCACAACGCCGTGCATTACGCAACAGCCAACCTTTCAATCAACCCATCAACACCACTACATGAAATCGCACTTCAAACCCGAATTGCCATCAATAAAGCATTGGGAGAAGCTGACATCCAGGCCGGAATGAGCACTCTTCGAGACATCGCCAAAAGTGGACAGCTTATGTTGATCTGCGAACCCCACTATAAGCTCTACAGTTCCTCAAACTGGAGCGGCGAGTGGCAGGACATCGACTTTTCCAAAGCAGCTCCCGAGTCTTATGATAAGACAAGATATAGAAAAGAGCTTGTCGTACTTGGGGAAAGCAAGTCACGGAACACACAAGGACGATGTAAGATGAGTGAAACTCTGGGGGTTTACGAGACTAATCATCTGATAGATCGTGTTGTGATTATGTGCAGGACGAGTGAGGGGTTTTGGTGTGACTTTTCTGCTCCGGTTAAGACGATGGCCTTGGTTGATGAGTTTATTGGAAAGGATCCCTCGTTGGAGAGCCTCTTGGCAAATCACGATGCTCGGGGAAAACCATCAGCACCCAGTGACTGAGACACTGCTCCAGGTGTACCCGAATCAAGACTACACATTTACGCTTAAGCCCTTGTATACGAATAAGTCGATTAAATTATAAGACTATGAAAAGAGGCGTCGATGCTGTATTTAATTCGACTTTCATTCAGTTACCCCAAAAGAGATCAAAGCAACAGGAATGGAAAGCTCTATTCTCAAACATAATAGAGACAGCTACAAGTTTGTAACAGCCTTATCCCAAGTATCCTCAACAGTCTTCCAGTACTTCACCGGATTGTTCCTCATGTGTTCAACATGTCCACTTTCAAAGAGAACCCCTTCAGTAGGGTACCCGTGCTCCCGTGACCCAGCAATATACCCCTCGATGTGCTCCCACGGAATAAGAATATCATCCTTCCCATACAAGAAAAGTCTCGAACTTCTTTTGCTCTCCCATTCTTGATTGAAAAAGATTCTGTGGCTGAACCGAGGAGAGGACTCTCTCCCAGCAAAATAATCAAAGAGATGAATGAAACAGAAAAATACACCGCAAAGTGTTTGCGTAACGAAGAATGGCCAGGGCAGCTTAGCCGCTGGTCCAATAGCCATAGCATTCGACCATCGCTTCAGGTTGCCCCAGTCAAGGTTTACTGTTCCAGGTGTAGAGTCATAGACCGTCAAAGTATGAGGCATCGGTTTGTTGTAAACCTCTTTGTAGGCGTTCAGTGTGGCGGAGTAATTGATAACACCAGAATTCGACAATATGTGAAGCAGAACAGAGCCTTCCGTCGCATCATTGGTATCTTTGGGAAAGGCTTCTTGGACGACAGGCATCATTTCCTTTGTTCGCTGAGACAAAGGATCGAAAAAGCCTTTGTATATGGGAGCCAGAACTGCAATCTGCTTAGCTTGTGGGTATAGCTGTCGATACCCATCGGTGAATTTTGAGACGTGTTTTGGAGGAGCATCGCCCCAGCCGTAGATGATGACTGTATGAGGATGATTTGAGTTTGTGTTGATGCCGTTGATTTCTTCGCCGCTACGAACGAAGATCCGATCAGATAGGGCTGTGAAGTCAGGGAAAATATTAGCTTGTGCAGTCTTGCTCATGATGATTCAGATGTTGAAAATTACAGAATACCGATCTGACACAAGAAATAGCCCTGGGTATACGTGTCTTTTATATAAGATCATCTACTTGGCGAACGGTATCAGGAGGGAGCCTGAATAAGCTTATCACATCATCTAAAACTTCAGACTGGAGAGCATAAACGCCGACGTAAATGTCAAAATCTCCATCTTACGTCAGATTGCTAGAAGCAACATGATTGCTCCAACTGCTGTGGCACAGTTACTCTAGACTCTATGAATCCGCGAAGCTAGCGTTCCATCAATGTAAGCGCTATGTATTGGGCTTTGGCTGCTATTCCTTCAGCAAAGCCCAGAAATCGCACCAGTCTGACGGATGTGTTGTGGGACTTGGATGACCTTGGCATCAGAAACACAGTATGAATGGAGGGCCTTGACTGGTCGCAGTTATTCGGCTTACCTCGATTGGCTAGTCTTCTAAGCTTCGAGGATTTTGATGGTAATGCCTTGATTTGGCTACCCTCAAGCCTCTTGGAAGGTGACGTGGCATTACAATGCACGGTTCTTCATCATTGGCGCATGGATGTCAAGATTAATGTCATGATGGTATTATTACCATTTATCTTGGATATATGGGTCGTTATTAGATGTCGATATACCTGATGGCCTGAAGCCCTTAAACCATGTTATCTTCCGAGCCGGATTTGTCGTATTGGACTCCATGTTCAAGGTGTTCGTATTGGTTTTCGGAAAACACAATCTCGGTCTCAACCTTCTTCACGATACCACTCTCCCATTCGGGTCTCTCACACGGAGAGGTCCCAGGAGATAGATCATCAAGACGGATATGACCCATCCGATTCGCAGATATCAATGTTGTCATCCGGCCGCTGGCCAGCTCATCACGGACCCTTTGACCGTGTGTACGACCCCCAGTAGTTCCCCTGGTTTCCCCCCCTCCGGCGGTGCTCTTGACGATGTGGCCCAGAAGAGACGCCACGTTCATCTCGATGTAGAGTTTCAGTAGATAGACGAGTTGGTGGAACTGGACGTAGCTGCTTATATGTTAGTCTCCATGAAGTGAAGGCTTGGACAGAGCTGCTTACACGACAGGGCTTGGAAGGAATGTAGCTCCCATCAAGACACAATCCAACGTCACAGATATGATAACCATAACGACGTTGAAGTGAAAGAGCTCGATGTACTTTGTCAAGCCACAGGCGATAAGCCTAGACCGAACAAGGTATATGAAGTAGAGGTTGAGAGCAAGGTCAACGGCCAAAAAGATGCCCTTTTCGGTTCGGTCCCAGACGATGTTGATCTCTTCGTACAAATGTGAGATCTGGAGTCGGGCGGGAACCCAGATGCAGAAACCGCTGGTATTGATAAGAGTTGCGATAACGGCGACTCCCCACTTGACTCTGTTGATGTTTGTCTTGTTGGCTAGGAGTAGAGATATTCGGTTGATGATGATTTGGAGAGTGAACTGGATCTGCATGCTCCAACTGACGACTGTATAAAGATGCTATTAGCGAATATAGAAGGCTCACTAATTGATCGAGCACTTACTGATAAAGAAGAAGACCCAGAAGCTGAACAAAGAAGTTGAGTCAGTATGTCATTAAGAGACGAGCTCTAAGAAAACTAACCTCGGTGGAGCATAGCCTCGTAGCCAACAATAAGTAATAATTCCCATGCAATTACATCCAGTCCAATCCAGCCAACACATGATGATATACGCGCTGAATAGTCGTTGTCGCTTATAGGCGGAGATCGACTGTTGGATGGCCATAGCCGCTGTGAAGATGCTGCACCCCATGCTGAACCCGAAGATGATACTGACGATGTTCAACTCGATCGCATTGGGTTGTTCATCGCGATACCACGGAGGAATAAGAAAGCCGGCCATATCGACGACGTACGTAGCGAATGTTGAACTGTGATGTGTTTCTTGACGGAACAAATGTCGGAAACAGGCCCCAGAGGGGGATTAAATGACGGAAATCACAAGGCTGTTCCCCTGGTTTGGAAAGCATACCCATGATGCACAAGTCCAGGGAACCTTGGCCAGTTGGTAGTATCAACGCTCGACTCAGTCTTCAGCACCAGCGCTATTTTAACACGGGGGTCGTTGGCCTTGAAATTGTTAGCGCAAAGCCAACATGTGCTCCTTACTCATGAACCTTCGCCCAGCCAAGCCAGCTCCCCACATTTTGCGACTGATCACAACGGGTATTAGATGATCTTCAGATCTGCGGTTGCCGATTCATGTTACATACGGACGGAATACAGACCCGGTGCACGATGGGTTATCCTTCATCTCCAGAGATCTGCGGTCGTCGATTCATGTCACATACCATCGGAATACATATCGTACATATTCGTTTCACTATGAAACTGAGTCTGCTCGCGACATGTGAATGGGAATTAGCGTCGGCACTGGCACGGCACAGATCTGGAATATGCGCGAATCACGTTATTAATGTTCCAGACTCCTTGGCGAACAGTCTTCTTCTTCACAATCTGTCCATATAGCCTTGTACTAGTTGAAACACAGACACAAAAATCACCTGTTAATGATGAAGTGGTATTGAATGACATTTTCTACGTGGCCAAGACTCGGAAACGACAGGAGATGGGGTTACAACGGCTTTTTGACTCGTTATCTATGGCCGGATGAACTCGCGATCAACAACAATAATCTTAAGAGCAAGCCACTCTGCAACAGAATTATCGTATTTTAACTAGAAAACGCCCATCACCAAGAATAGCCTTACCCCAACGGCTCTTCTTGTCCCTATCTTCCGACTCAGGGCCTGGCCATGACGTTTAACTTTCCTGGAACAACTAATATCGAACCATTAATCCAATCTCTAGCCCGAGCAGAGAGCTTCTCCAGGACTAAGAACGCCACAGGAGCGTCGTTGGAACGCTAAGTTGGAACCTTAAGTTGGAACCTTGGGCGCTAGCTCTTCCGATCTGGTTAGGATGAGTAGCACGGGCTGGGCCTTGTGACGATTCACTGGCCCCGACTCTGTTTCATATTTCTGGGGGGATAGGAGATGCGTTCAATTGGCTGGGGTTTCCCGGTGGTTAATGCAGATCTGTCAAGGCCACGGTCTTGTGTCCTGGCACAATGTGTGCTCGGGCCTCTGTGGCTTGCCTATTAAGTAATAGCAACAATTATTTCCTTGGGGTCTGTATTTCCGTGACAGGCCTTTTCAGTTATGACGACAAACGGTTGGGCGAAGAGGCTCCCGATATGGCTTGAGATTCCGTAGCAATCGCCTGCCCTTTTGCGGATGCAACCCAACGATCGCTAATCTTACGGCCTGTGCTGAACTGAGACCTTGATAAAACGTCTCCTCCTCAGCCTTATCAACAACGTCTTCAAGAGACGAGACGAAATGGCGTGATGTCAATGTTTCTTGACATAAGTGGCTGGCTAGTCTTTAATATTGCAACGTCTTTCGGTCCTGACGGAAGTCTCTGAGTTGTATTGCTCTTTTTTTCACTCTTTATTAAACAAAAACTTTTTGCACGATTAGCCGAATTATCGATGGATTGGCTTGTCTCAACTTGGGGATATTATGACTAACAACAGCTAGTCCCTGGGCCAGATTTTCTCATCAATCTACAGTCGTGGATAGTTAAGCGAGAATGAGCAAACGAGGTATTTTTGCCATGGTGGAGATTAAAATGGCTATCTTGAGAAGTTATACCGGTAGATAAAGATATTACGGGGCTGGTCTCCATTCAGAGAAGGTCGGCTACTAACTAAATATCGGATTTAATAACTCCAGCCTGAAGTGGAATATCGGGAATAAAGAGGACTAATCCGTGGAAACAATTGCCGAACCCCATTATCTGGTTCCCTAATGTGCTACTAGCCTCAGGTTAAGAGGTGAGGATTGGCGCAGGATTAAAGCCTCATCTCTACTAAGGCTATCGGGGGATAAACTGCTGAGGAGCAGGAAACGAAATGGGTGAGCGCAGCGTCGTGTACTTTCCACCATTACATGATGTTTTGCAAGCTGCTGCACTCGACCTATGTATCTTGTTAATAACACGGAAGATACGTATTATAATTTGGATATTCAATAAGGAGAAAACAGTCAGGGTCAAATAATATTACTCAATATTTAATTATTTATTGTGAATTTATTTTGAGCATAATTTACAAGTTATCTGGTTTCTCCTGTCCCTCTGCCTACCCTGTATCTGCATAAGGTGAACTAAAATATTAAGCATAATAAACACAGCCAAAAATGGAAATAATGTCAGCTGAGATGAGCACTGCACAAAATCCTTTATTTCCGATCGTGCCGTCTCCAATATAAGTGGTCACGTCGGTCTCAAAATTCATGCGATGGAAATACAATGAAACATCAAGACAAGGATTCCCCGCAGTATATAGCCGTTTCTGGCTGTCGATCTTTGAAGGGCCGATTAGACAGCGTCATGAACGGGATCCCGACACTCAAAATACTGACCATGGAAGTATAATTGTCTAACCATTTCGCTCAATGATGTTGAGATCTTCATTATCGAATTACTAGACCTCTACTGCCTTTCAAAGTCATGAAGGGTCTTGCTTATCTCTTGGTCTTTTGCGCTACGGTCATCGCAGCCACTGTTGACGACTGTCCTGGCTATGCAGCAGAAAATGTTAAGACGACTACATCGGGACTTACCGCCGACCTCAAGCTGGCTGGTGAAGCATGTGACGTCTATGGCAAGGATCTCGATAACTTAAAACTGATCGTTGAATACCAAACTGGTGAGCGTGGCAAAATTGGTGGACGATAGTTTGACTCACTGACGTAATAGATAATCGTCTACATGTGTTGATTCAGGATGTCGATGGAGAAGTCTACCAAATCCCGGAGTCGATCATTCCTCGGCCTTCGCACGACAAGGTTGCCGCTGATAAGGGCGACCTGGTGTTCGACTTAAAAGAGAATCCATTTTCTTTTACCGTATCTCGACGAGGCTCGGAAGAAGTTTTATTCGATACAAGCAGCGCACAATTGATATTTGAGTCGCAATATCTACGCCTGCGCACGACTTTACCTTCAAGTCCCAATATATATGGCTTTGGAGAGCATTCTGATTCTTTCCGAGTGCCTACAGATTCTCCGTACCAGAGAACCCTATGGAACAGAGAAGCACCTTTCATCCCTAGGAACACAAACCTTTATGGCAGCCACCCCTTCTATCTCGACCACCGAGAGTCAGGAAGTCATGGTGTCTTATTACTGAATGCTAATGGCATGGATGTCAATTTCAACTCTACATCCGATGGCCAAAGATACCTAGAATACAACACTATCGGAGGAGTTTTGGACTTTTACTTCTTCTCAGGACCTACGCCAACCGACGTTAGTGAACAACAAGCCGAAGCACTTGGTCTTGCCGCCATGATACCTTACTGGTCTCTCGGATACCATCAAGCCAAGTACGGTTATTGGGATGTCAACTATCTCGCTGAGGTTGTTGGCAACTATTCCCAGGCGGGCATTCCCCTTGAAGTACTGTGGGGTGACATCGATTACATGGATCATCGCAAAGTCTTCACAACTGACGCGGAACGTTTCCCCATTCCCAAAATGCGAGAGCTTGTTAGTACTCTGCATCAGCGGCAGCAGCATTGGGTCATGATGCTCGATCCAGGAATTAATACCAACCCCGAGTACAAGTCATTCCAGCGAGGTAACGAGGCGAATGCCTTTATCAAAGCTGACGATGGGAGCAACTACCGAGGTGTCCAGTGGGCAGGTGAAGTCGTCTGGCCTGATTATCAGTCTCAAGAAGGTCATGATTGGTGGGGCAGTGAGATCACGCAGTTCTTCAATAAAGACACTGGTCTTGACATTGACGGTGTCTGGAATGATATGAACGAAGTCTCCAATTTCTGTCCAGATATTGACTGTGACCCAGCCAAGCACGCTGCAGATACAAACACGCCACCAGAGCCTGATCACCCGCCGCGGCCAAATACTGGTCGACCAATTCCTGGCTTCCCTGACGACTTTCAGCCAAACAACACAATGGTGAAACGTCAAGACGCCTCTGGGGAAAAGAAGGGCCTTCCTGATAGGGAATGGTTTTACCCGCCATATGCCATTCACAACGGTCTTGGAAACATCAGTCATCAAACACTTTGGACAAACATCACCAATCATGACGGTACTCGTCAATACGATACGCACAATATCTATAGTCTAAACATGGTCAAGGCAACATACGACGGGATGATGAGAAGAAGGCCAGGGAAGCGCCCCTTTATTCTGACTAGATCAACCTTCCTTCATTCAAGCGCATGGGCTGCTCACTGGTTTGGCGACAATAATTCGACATGGTCTGACTACCGCGTCTCCATTACTCAGATGCTGGGCTTTTCTGCTATACACAATTACCCAATGATCGGATCAGATATCTGTGGTTTCAACGGCGTAGCCGAAGAACGGATGTGCCAGCGCTGGGTCCTCCTCGGCGCGTTTATGCCGTTCTACCGGAACCATGCCGACATCAGCGCGCCGTTCCAAGAGTTATACCTGTGGGAGTCTGTGACCAAAGTGGCCAAGAAGGCTATTGATGCACGCTATCGCCTTTTGGACTACATCTACACTACACTGCATCGCTCCAGCTCTAGTGGAAAGCCGAGTGTGAACCCGTTGTTTTTCTTTTATCCCTCTGACAGCAAGACATTTGGTATCGATCAACAGTTCTTCCTTGGAGACTCGCTGCTGGTCTCTCCCGTGGTCGATGACGATGCTACCTCAGTCACCTTTTACCTGCCAAATGACGTATTTTACGACTTCTGGACATACGAACAAGTTCAGGGCAAAGGCGAGGATATCACCTTGACTAATGTGGGCTATGATCGAATACCAGTTTATCTCCGCGGCGGAACTGTGCTGCCACTTCGAAGCAAGTCGGCCAATACTACAACTGAGCTTCGAAAGATAGACTTCACTCTTGTAGTTGCTCCGAATAAACAGGGCATAGCGAATGGATCTCTGGTTATGGACGATGGTGAGAGCTTGGAGAGTAAAACATCTGACATCAAGTTTGCCTGGAGGGACAATACTCTACAGGTGAATGGTACATTTGACTATGGCACTGACTTGAAAGTTGAAGAGGTAGTTGTTCTCTCAGAGAAAGGCAACAAGACAGTTTCAGGACCCTGGAGTCTCGATAGCTCGTTCATAGTGCATCTGAATGACTAAGCTGTCTGTCTCCCTGGAGAGCTAGCATTGGTCTTCAACATAGCGAAGTTGAAGCTGGGAATGGAGGTACTTATAAGTATACCGCTTCAATCATCAATGCACTGTCCTATTTCTCCTAGTGAAATTGGATGGAATGGGCCGCACGGCTAATTATGCTTACGAATTGCTGACGGCGGGCTCTTTGGCAAAGAATGTGGGATGGCCGACCTGAATATGCACAGTGAATGACTATTCTCAAAATGGATAATATCCCCGCCCAAGAAGGCAATAGTGTGTGAATTCCTGGCGCCTCGACTATCAATGTTATCACAGTTGAACAAAAAAATCCCCTGAATTATTGCTTGGTGGTTAAGCTTTCACGGAGACTCTTCAGACACAATGCTTGAAACGTTACGCAGGTTATCTAAATAAATACCACGGTATAGTTAACAGTTCCCAAGCAAAGAGAATCCCCCTGAGCCTCACGTACTGCCAGTTCAGTGCCTAACTGCCGGCACTACCCAAGACGCAAACTTTAATACCCCGCAATCTTGCTATCCCGCATCTCGGTTAGAAATCTGCCCCGTTTGCAACTCCAGGTCGCAGGGGCTTGTTTTATTAGCTCTGCGACGGCTCTGCCATGTCGTCTTCTTATAGGCCAAGATAACGATACTCCACGACCTAATTGGAGCTATCGAGATACAATGGATGCCACACTACAGCAAGGAGACCTCTGTACTCATACAAGGTGCATGTCACAGTAAAGTTTTCAGTAAGTAGAAGCGGAACAAATCTAAACCCTGCAAAGTATACCTTACTAGCTTGGTTCTCTTATTGCGAATCCCAATTTCAATTGCCGACGTGATTACCGAAACTCCATCAGAAATAGATGTCCCAAAAAGCACAATTGAGCAACCCTTCTAGCTGATTGTAGTTATCCGAGGTTCTCCACCTGTCTATAGATGGCTTTGCGATATCAAGTTACAGTGAGATCATTGTGTAGTAAAACTGCAGATAAATAGACAACCAGTGCCTGTTAAAAGTCAAGTTAGATCAGTAGAAGGCGACTGTTATACGACAAAGACAACTAAACCATTATCCCTCAGACATCAAAATGCCTATTCAAGAGGCTAGTAACTACCTCCACGTCTCAGAAGCTTCTTCTGACATCTTACAGGCACGCGAGAATGTCCAGGATGAGCTTCACATCGAAGTTCTTCCAGGAACAGAGATCATGACAGATATTGGCAAAGAACATTTTGTCAAGGCAAGAGAGTCGGATCAAGTTCTCGTGCCACAGCCGTCCCAGGACCCTCATGACCCTCTCAACTGGTCACGATTGTGGAAATTCTGCGCAATATTCTCCGTTTCAACCATGACTTTTACGCAGGGATTTGCTCCGTTGGCTCTTGCTCCCATGTTCCCTGACTTGATCCGATCCTATCACAGTACTCTTGAAGACGTGATCCAGTTTACAGGCGTGACTATCCTGATTCTCGGATTCAGTAACTTTATCTGGTAGGTACTTCTCTCTAGACCTACATGCATTGAGAACCTGGACTCATCTCAACAGGGCACCTATCTCCACATCCTTCGGCCGCCGACCTGTCTATATCGCGTCCCAGCTTATCTGCCTGGCATCTCATATTATACGAGCCAAAGCATCAACGTACGGAATATTTATGGTAGCTTGTGTGTACGTGATAGCCTCATGGGAGATTTATAAAGAGATCTCTAGCTGACAATCACAGTCTCAACGGAATAGGAGCCGGACCCTCAGAAATCCTCCAACCAGCCGTCATCGCCGATATCTTCTTCCTTCACGATCGAGGCACATGGAATGCACTATACTGGGTCGTCTACATGGGCTCGCTCATGGTAGCACCAATCATCGCAGGACCTATGGCAGACCGGACTGGCTGGCACAACTTCTGGTGGTTGAATGTCGCTGTGACTAGTCTCTCCATCATACTCGGCGTGTTTGCGTTCCCTGAGACAAAGTGGACACGCATCGACTCCATCGAAGCAGAGGCTGGTATGGGCGAGCATCCAGATGTTGCAACTCAGAACGGAAAGGCTCCAAAGACTCCTGGGGATGCTGAGAAGTGCACATCCTCCTCTGATCAACCCCAGGTGGAACAGTTGGAGTCAGCCCTTGATCCACATCTCGGCAAAGGTCGCCCATCCAAGCAGCAGTGGTGGCTGTTTCAGCCCAACTCATCGCCACTACAGAACATTATCCTCGATATCTGGACTCCATGGAGACTCTTTGCATACCCCATTGTCCTGTTTGCTTCTTTCGTGGTTAGCTGGAGCTGCAGTAACTTCTTGATTCTTAATCTTACTCAGTCTCAAGTTTTTGCGGCCCCTCCATATAACATGAGCTCCCAATCTATTGGTATGTTTCGAAAAGATTCTTTCTAAGGTGGTGACGGCTTTTAATGCTACTCAGGTTTTCTCAACTTCTCCATTCTTGTTGGTGCCTTGATCGGGCTCGTGACAGCCGGCCCATTCAGTGATTGGGTATCCGCGAAAGCAACGGCAAGAAATGGTGGTATTCGTGAACCCGAAATGCGTCTTCCTGCTATGATCCCGTACGTCATCGTCATGATGTTCGGTAATATCATTACCTCGATCGGATACGAGAGGCATTGGCCATGGCCAGTTATTGCTGTGCTTGGCTATTCGTCCGCTGGCATTCAAGTTGCTGCTCTCCCAAGTATTGCCAGTACTTACGCAGTGGATTGCTATAAGCCAGTCACCGGGTCGCTCTTTGTTGCTCTTACTGTGAATAAGAACGTTTGGGGCTATGGGATGGGGAAATTCGTCACGCCATGGACTATTAAGTCAGGGTAAGTCACCCTTCACACTCCTCCTCAAAGACCGTCAGTAACAGCTTGTACAGTTTCATCCCCGTCTTCATGACCAACATGGGCCTTACGGCTCTCTGGTGCGGCCTCGGGGCAGTTTTCTACTTTTATGGCAAGACATTTAGGCGATGGACTAAGGATAGCAATGTTCATCAGTATTAGGATGGACTGGGATGCTGGGCGATTAGGTCAATGGAGGGCTGGGTCTTTTTACTGAGACGCTCTTCTCATCCACAAGGCCAGGCTGTCCTGGTTCTATGCTGATTGTGCTATTGTTTCTCTTGGTACAGTTTCTTATGGCACTTAATATTTTCCCTCTCCCTCTCGTGGCTTATGTATGCTACAGCATTAGCTAGATCCCTTTTGCCATAAAGTTTTGACGAAGCTCGTGGAACCTGTATCAATAAATTTAGATAAGTATGAGATATGAGTATCTACAGTACACCATAAATACATATATGGAACCTACGCAAAATCTATACAGCATTCTCGAGGCTTCTCTACTGTCGTAATCCCTGACCACTTGACCTTAAATCTTTGAGATCTGCTCATACCTGGCTTTCCTGCTATCAGAATAAGGACCACAGCTAATACTAGTATCATCATTCCTTCTTAATCATTAAATACATAAAACTATTCAATGACATCAACGCATCGCTGATCTGACATGACCTAGAGCGTCCCCACCCCATGGCGGAAGTTCGCAAGTTGAAAGGCACTAGTCAATTAGAGACTCGTCTGAGAGCTACAACCTGTCACTAGCATTGATCTCGCAAGCCTATAGATGTGTAATAAATGGATGAGAATGGTGGATGTGCACCTTGTGGAGTCTATCGACGGTAAGGGCATTGCTTTTCCAATCCTTCAAAACACGGCTCTCAGAAGGGTTGGCGAATTAGACACTTCCATGTCCAGCAAAGACTAAGCTACTGCAAGCCTTGATCGCCTGGAGAGTAGCACTTGTATAGGGCTCCGGTGGTTTTGGCGTCAAATGCAATGATTGACAACACCGCGCTGGCAGTTTTACTCATGGCTAGGAAAAGGAAGAGAACTGGACCCTGGTATGTATTTCACTGCGGACAGTACACCAGAGCGAGGAGAATCTTCGCCCACGCTAGAATTGACTTGACGACGGCCATGGATCAAAGTCTTGATGAAGGAGGTGTAAGATATTACTCGATCCAGGACAGTGCATTCGAGTGGTGCAGATGTTGAAATCGTGTAGGAGATCCCTGTCGGCCTCGACTTATCTTCGCTAAAACCCTCGCCGTTGACGTCAGAAGCTTGTTCCGTAGCCATAGGGGCTGAAATCTGCTGTGTGTGCGTCTTCAAATGGCTCCAAAGTACTTCAACTTTTGTTTTATAAGAGTTTTAAACTGTTGAACGCTTATAGTCACTCAAATGAATTTCGATGATATTATCAGCAATCTTGAGAAACTTGCTCAGTCGCACTCCTTAATGCTTGACCTTGACTCAGCTATTAAGGCAGCAAGCGGCGCCACCAATACAGCGGATAGCTAAAGGAAGCACGATGGCTTGTCTAGAAGTAGAAACTTCCAAAACACCAACAGCAAAGTCATGGTCTCTTATCTCAGAGGCAATCTCCCAGACTTTTGATCAATCAAAACGTAAGGCGTCAAGCTGGATCAATACATCTGGACGATGAGGGTCAGCTTCAGGTACCGCTGCGTCGTTTTCAGCAGCCTCATTTTATTTGCACTGATACATGAACACTGAAATGAAGTAGAGTTGACTACTAAAAAATTGGTTGTGAATGTGCCGTGAAGAAAACAGAAGAAAGAAAAGACTATCTCCTTCGTTGTTCTTTTTGATAATACCGCCACACATCAATGCTCCATTAGACTCCCCTTTAGAGGGCTCAACAAACACATGATAACTACCCTCCATCTATACTTACGATTAGATTAATTTAAGCCACAAAGGTCACTATTTACATACGCATTTGACATTTGTCTGAGGTCTGACGGAAAATCTTGTCATCACAGCCTTGGACGCTGCATTTATCTGTGATGTTAAGAATGAGTAGCCGTAAGCATTCAAAGTGACAGGTTGGGGAGGCAAATGTTACTTACGCTGAAGGCAGTAAATAGAAGTGCCAAAGGGGCTCTGCTCGCATTGCTTACCATGGTAGGTCGCATACCAATGCTCCCCTTTAACCCACATGATGTAGCGACACTGGGTCATAGTGATTAAACGTGTGCTGCTTCGTGATAAGACGGTGCTATTTCTAAGATTGGAATTCAAGTTTTAGAAATATCAGGATGAAGAACGAAAGAAAGAAAGGAATGAAGTCAGCGTTTTATAACTTGGTATGGCAAGCCTTAGCTACGTTTCTTTTATTTTTGAGGCCTCCCACTGTAACCATCCATTACCATCAGGCTCTGAAGGTAGCAACTTTAATTGGATGTGTTTAGGAGGTGCTATTTATTATTTTAATCTGAAATACTTATTATTATGGCAAAAGTAAAACATTTCTCAATATTTTAAGCTTTGCTCCATATTAAAATAATTATTAATGGCAATATTATTGAACAATATTTTTAAGAGTAGCAAATACTTGCTAAAACTACTAATTGGCCTAGATATCCTAATCACATATTACAGGAGCTGGTATATAGTAGCTAATATGCTTAGCTGTAATTAAGGCTCTGGGCTGTGCCTCAATCCTACAGGAGTCCTGCGTCAAGTCATAAGACTACTTCAAGAAAGATCAAGAGCTAGTTGGTCAAAGCTTGAAATAAAAAACATAAATGGCTCGGGAAGAGAGCCAAATACGGAAGGTCAAGTGCACGTTGATCCAACCTACGATAATCTTGTCAAACACCTGACGGTGGTGGTCCAGAGAGATTACGTTCACGTCCATAATTCAGGTCATGGGACACGAAGGAAAGTGACAGTGTCGGGAAAGGAAAAGAAAGCCTTGGCCTAATTCTGTTATAACTACAGTGACATCCCGATGTTTTCCGTAAGACAGCTTTAGGAGGCGCTGTCTACCAAATGGTAAGGGAGGGCAGGCTTGTCACACTTGTCTTGAATTGTTGTTTCTCGGCAAATGTTCCTCGTACAAGTCACCCTCTACCGCTAGCCGCTATCTCTAGTACGCTTCAGCTATAGACTACTCCTTTAATTTATAAGGATCAACGGAGTGTATCCTTGGCTTCCGTTAAAGAACTTCTGAACCCAGCCGGATGCTCTGCTTTGACGGCTTGCGGTATCGATGAAGAGGTTCAGGAGGATTTTATTACTGGTATAGCTCATACAGCTACTTGAAGCTACTGTCTACTGGACCCGCTGAGTATGATGCAAAAGATCCGAGTGCAGATCAGCCATCATACACATCATCAATGCCTTTACGAATTTCCAGGGCCGTTATCAGGTTCACACATCAAATCGACACAGTTTATGAAGTTGACGCTTGGCAAATGCATCCCACGGGATCATCATCGGAATCATTCCTCACGGTGGTAAGATGTATTTGTGTCTAACTATCCCACCTCCACTCTGGTCCTCTGGTGTTGACCTGGCGAGAGAACCTCTAAAATTCATTTAACCTTGCCATTCCATCCCCCCCGTCCCTCTCCTTTCCCCCATCCTGGCTAGAGATACTCCTACCAGATCCTGTCCTATTTACCACTTGATCCAGCAGTTAGAGTCGCCCATGGCACCTCTGGCATTGCATTCCTTTCGGAACTCGCAGTTGCTGAAGCGAATATCTCTCTCTCGGGCATTGCAGTAACGCCTTCCGTCGTCGAACCACATTTCGCCTTCTTCGTAGTGTTTGCAGACGGAGATGGTGGCGGCGTCGTTGAAGCTGCCATCGGCGTTCTGGCAGAGGCAGCTCTTGTACCTAGCACAGGCCAAACCCATGCTGGGGAGGAGTGCAATCATGACGGCGGGAATAGCGATCTTCATAGTGATGAGATTGAAGGGATTTGTTGTTAAAGTGATAGAGAAGACTGGGTTGAGAGGGTGTGTGTGAGTGTTTGGTATTTTTTAGAACCAACAGAGGGATATCAGAAGGTCTTATATAGAAAGAGGATGTACTAATACACTCACTCACTCACATACACAATCACACTTTCCTATTTCATGCCACTCGTGTCCATACACAGTATTACAAAACGGCGGTCGGCAATCGAACATGATTCAAGGATGGTTTCCATAACTATGCCATCTATCCACTCTCTATCTGTGGTGGATATCACCATGTGGGTACATGTCCGTATTATGCACTCGACTCTTTATATTCCTCGAGTCAGAACTGTCGGGTGGTTGACAGCTAATTTCCGTTAAACTTTAATAGCCACTTTTCTCCACCAATACGTGTCGACTCATAAAACCGTTACATTCTTCAAACTGTCTTAAGGCTAAAAGGACCTAAGGGACTGCTTAGCTTATGCAACCCTATGCATATCAATACTTAACTTCTGGCAAAATATTTCTCTACACTTGGCGCCTAAATCCCACTTCCACAATTGGCAATTCTTATCTGAATCGAACTGAAGCACTGACCATTGATCAACAATGTCAACCTTGACTCTAACATGAGAATGCCTAATCGAGAGTTTATGCAAAGTTGACACTGATTCGCAGCAGGATGCGAAAAATAACGCGACGCAAATAGCGGTGAGATGCTGCAACAAAGCAGGTTGATATAGCAGGGCTAACATAAACTGGCAAACATTCTACAGTGCATGGTAGAAACTTGGTGATACGAGCGCGAAGACAGGTCAAGAAAATGCTCATTGAACATGAGAAAACCAAATTGAAATGAGGTAACAAGGTCGTGGATAGCAAAGAGCCACGTGTACCCGAGACCATATCTCATTAGATGCCTTGAATTTCCACCGCAAAAGAGCCCAGACCATAGCAGAGCTCCTGGTCATTTGTGTAGGATTTGAAAAAGAAATGAGAATGATGTTTGATTCGCTGCTAGGCACTAGTTGAGTTACCAGCTCCCAGTTCAAGCGGAGTCCAGATTCAAGAGTCGACCCATTCAGACTGGATGCAATTAATGTGGTCTTATCGTTGGAAAATGTCTACGAGGTAGAGGAAATGCATCCACAATAATGACATGACCCTCAAGTTCATCACGACTTATCTCGTTCTTAGTACCTAGAATCAGCTAATAGGTATCAGATAAGCAGCGAAAAGTTGTGCATTGTTTATACTGCTGACAGGCTCATGGTCAGTGCCGAATCCAGACCAGACGAACGGGCCTCGTGGCTACAATGGATAATATCTGCATAATACAAGGTTATGAATAATACTATTAGTCTGGGTACAAAAGATATAAGATAGGTAGCTATAATAAATGCCTCAAAGACTGGATTATATTATCAGATATAATTATTACACAGAAACGAAGGACCTCTCTTCCTGGCAAGGATAGATATTTAGAGTCTATTTATTATGCATAAGTAAGAGAGATATATTTTATCAAATTAATGACGACTGGGGGATTGCACGTGGACGAAAACGATTGCAACCCCAATAACGCGTATTAGTTGTTTTTTGCCTTCTTGGTGCCAACCTTGTTTGTGGTGCATTCTTCTGTTACATCACAGCGATGTGTCCACTCGAGAAAGCTAAATTGCTGCAAAATAATGGGGTTAGCGAGCTAGCGATCTCAACCTTAACGCTGGTGTAGGTTGGCAGGTAAAGCCTGTTTAATTGTAGCTTTTAGTACTACTTTTTAGTGTGGATAGTTACTTCCATGGGTAGAGATAAAGAGAGTGGGATTTACTAAAGGCCTTGCAAGACAGTCTACGTGCTAGCAACTTGGCTCAATAACAGGTACTCGAAGTCAAGTGAATACTCTTGTAATAATTCCTTGGTGGCCTTCAATTTGCTAGCTAGCCTGCTACCTAGCTACTCCCCCATCTAATAGTCGAGTAAATACAAGCAATTATCTCAGATGCCTGTAGGATCAAGACCCTTTTGCGGCTGGGGAACAGGATCTTATCCTTTTCTATTCTCTAGGGTAATACCGCATGTCTTTTACAGATCCAAGCTTATATCGGAGGTAAATGTATTATTCTGCAAGAATGAAAATATTGAAGCAAGATAATTAATAATATATAATAGTGCAATAAAAGAAGGGAAAAGAAAGAAATAAGACAAGTAGAACAGAGAAATATATATCTAAGAATAAAGTAGTCTGCAAGATAGAATTTCCTAGTTCGGGAAACACTTTTGTAATATATACATCTGAAAATAAATAATAATTCTCAGTCCAACTAGCTAAGTTAAGAATAGATAAAGCAGTGGTCTGAAGTACTATAGAAAAGCCTATCCAAGATAAGCCCAAAACTACACTTCACTGCAAATCCATCGGGCTAACTCTTCAGCGTGCACAACTGCCGGGTCTATAAGCGGCGTGTTGCCAATATCCTCTTGTTTCACGACAAACCCCAGGTCAGTGCTCCCCAGTATGATGGCATGTGCTCCTCGGTCGATGAGCTTCTTTGCTTGATCAATAAACATAGCTTTAGTTGTCTCCTTCACAGATTCGACACCCTTGGCCACTTCTTCAAGCATGCCTCTGTTGACATCTTCAATCTCTTCTGCTGTCTCAGGAATAATCACTTCAAAGCCATAACGAGCCTGCTGTAACCGTCCAACGAAAAAGTCCGGGTTTTCCGAATCAAGCATCGAGACTTTAGGGCCAAGTAGACCAAGACGGGTTAAAGATGGGTAAGTGGTGGTGATGTAAGTCGCGAGAAAGTCGGCGATGTGAAGGAGGGGTACGTTTGACGGGGCGAGAACGTCTGATAACTGAGCAGCCACTTTATGGGCCAAAATGGCGCAGATGGCGACTCCATCCACCTTGTCGCTCAGTGTTTTGATTGGGTCTGCATATACTGCTGCGAAAGTCGGCCAATCTCCTTTCATGGCGTGCTGTATCATTTCTTCGAGATTGGCACTGTAGATGTACAGAGGTGCGGCTGTTCGATTTCCCAAGCGAGCTCTGACAGCTTTGTTGATAATGTTGTAGTAGAGGGCGGTGACATCTGGTGTCATGCCTCCGAGAAGAAGGACTGTCTTCATTTCCCGGTTTACTTCTTGAGATCTAGTATTGGAGGATGTAAGGAAGTAGATAATTATATAGTGAGTATTCGATGAAGTAATGATAATTAAGTCCAAATAAATAGGGAAATGTGAGTGACTCAGCGTTGACAGCCGACTTGACAATTGAAGGGCGTGAAGTGGGGTCAATACATGGAGTTATTGCAAGGAACATTATCTCCGAGAGACACTCTGTCAATTAGTAATGATTCTGCAAAGTAGAATCAATATATGAAACACTTTTAAGTTTGTACTATAGCTCAGTATTGAATCCCACGCTGTCTAATTGCCGAAGGATATAGCGCCGCAACTAAGTATTGCAAATAAATAAAGTAATCCTTTAAATAATAGCTACCTTCAGCCCGTCCTTTAAGGGCCCTTGTTCCTCGCTTCTATTAGCAAACGTTCTCCATGTTTTCCCGTCGATCCATTGAGTCGGTTCCGATCTTAATCGAAATAGCCCTAGCTTTGTTACCTGAAGGTCTCGATCCACCTCAAAGTCCATGGCAAGGCATCGCATATTCTGGAAGCAAAGCTCGTGCGAGCCACGTTTTATGCCGTCACAATCCTCTCTCCCAGTTTCGTCCAAATTGAGAGGGTTGTGAAAGCACATGGATATGGTATAAATGACGGCGTGATAAAGGCCTCCCATTCCAAAATACCATTCTACGCTCTCCTCCTTTCCATCGCAGATGCTCTCGCCATCTTGCTTCGGTCTCTGGAACAAGTCGCAATACATTGCCCGGACAGCAAGGCAATATATGGTACACAGCGACAGATTATAATCTGGTTCTATGTACTTTCCTGCGCCTTGTCGTACCAATCCGAGTAAGGCGAAGATTTTGTCACGCTGATTCGTGGCCTCTGAATCGAATGACAGATCGATGAGACTGGCAATTGTTGAAGCCGGAGGCAGATCCCATTTACTCCCTGTCATGAGAGACTCTTTCGTTCTCGTCTGCAAATTCCACGAGGCACGGATCTCGTTGAGCATTCTGCGTGGCACAATCTCATCCAAGGACCATCGGCTGGTGTGACTGTCCCTGATTCTCCTGGTCCGGGTGGCATTTCTAGCCAGTCGTTCATTGGACCCGTCAACCTTCGCCTTTTCCGACGGCAATAAAGGCTCGTCCAGGCCATTCCCTGGTTTCCAGAGCGAGAAATCAATAAAGTCATCCCAAGGCACAATCTCGTCACCACATGCCACTCGCACAACCTTTGCCACCGTCCAATATGGACGAGAAAAGAGGTCTCGGGCTACAGATCTCCCTGACTTGTACATTCCGGTTCTCATGCTGATATCCTTTTGGTTCTTGATCGGATTCTTCATCAGCTGTCGTATTGCTTGGTTCTTGGACATGCACCTCATAAACTGGTCGCTTTCATCGCCGTGCGGACCAAGCCATACAATGACCTCAGAAGCTGTGTGGTATATCTCTTTCATCATGGCTACTTGCGCGCCTTTCTCATCGTTGTCTTGCTGATTTATACATGATGCGTCGATCCACCAAAAACGAGTTTCTGTTTTGTGTCGCAGGTATTGCAGTGCTTCAATAAGATTTCTGCCCACTCGATATTCGATTCCATTCAGAAATATGAGAAACGAGGGATCTGGACTACCGGGACTCAATGTGGATGGCATGGACTAAAACATGGTATTATTGGAGAGAGAAGAGCATTTCTTCCTGGGGAGCCTTGCAGATCTCCCAGGGGTCACAATTTAATTGCCAGAAGTGCTCAAGCTATTGTCTAGTGCTTACAATAAATCTATCGTCCAGCGATATTACCCCCAAGCTGTACCTATCATAGGAGATGCTTGAACGCGACCTGCTCTATGAGAAAACACACAAAACTTACCAATCACCAACAATTTATTCACGAACCGACGGGCAGGGAGGGACCAACAGGTTGTTGTGGCACCTAATCGTTGGTACCGATAATGATATTTGTGAAGGTTGGCGGCTAATGAGACACGGCGGCAATATTAACCTTCACACGGCCCATAGCGGCGGCTAAGTGTTAAGGGGACAACAGAGTTCCTCATATAAGGATAATCCTGTCGGATGATATTTAGAGACATACAGTTCAGATCTTATACTTGCGCACTATCTTTCATTCATCGAATATTGGGCCTCCATCTACGTTGGCAACGCCAGTATTTGTGGGGGTAATGCTGCGTAGTTCCTCCGTCATAGTCTTCAGCTGGGCGAGAATCTGGGCCTTTGATTCATCGGACCGTTGTGTCCATCCTTGCGACAGGTCTTGGCCTGCGATTCTCTCCATCAGTATGTATACACGGTCCTTGTGCTTGAAGCTGCAGTAAACTTTAGGAACTGGTATAGATGTAGTTTTTGCTATAAATAGCATGGTGTTTGCTTCTGCTAGTGTTGTAAAGGCTGCTGTCTTGATGCAGAGCTTGGAAGAGACTAGGAGAATAATTACGCCCTAGATGGTTGCGGACACGGCGCAAACACGGTATTCTGTTGAGCCTGTAAAGAAATAAAGTGATAACCCGCATAAAGAAGCTTGAATTTATTTCTCCAGACTCCATAGTTGTAAAAATTATATTGATGCCATGTGAGGGTTTATATTGCGTCGTGAGATTAAGGGGATACGTGAATTGAACTGGATTGTGCTTTATTTACTTATGCTGTAATGCGCCTAGACAAGTTCGCTACGCATTATAACAGAGCACGCTATTAGTTATCTCCGTTGTTTAATACTTGAAACCGCCCAACCTCTCTCTCAAAACACCATTCGGATCAGCTTCAAGCTGAAGTGCCTTGAACTTTGCATAATCCTTGTATGTTCCAGTGACATTCTGATCGAACATGGCGTCATTCATGAAGAGCGGGAGATAAGGATCCTCAGACATTCCGTGCTCTTCAAGCCACTTTGGCATCTTCTCCTCGATCCAAGTCGTCAAATCCCTGGTAAACTGTCGCACCTCGTCGTCGAACCTCTTCTCGATCCATGCGCACTGAATCTCCAGAAGAACGCGATCGGGATCACTTGCGGTGAAGCCAATCGCGTTTCCACCTCGTTTCTCAGTTTGTTTGCCGATAGATGATGGCAAAGGCTGGAAGTCGACCGAGCACTGTGAGGCTAGACCTCGGATGTCTTTGAAGTACGCACTTGTGATGGCACGCATCTTGTTTGTGATTTCAGCGTAGACAGTTGAGTCGCCCGGGAAGTAAGGGATAGTGACGGTCTGTAATGGTTAGTCTAGTTAGCTCATAGATGGGCCTGTTGCTTACCCTGAAAGCAATTCTCGAGTTCAACAATGAAACTCCTTCACCGTTAGACTTAAGCTAAGGATATATCAGCATTGTTGCAATAACTCTATGAATGTCAGAGTGGCTTACCAGATCTGGATATGATTGTGTCTTGGTGTTGTCAAAAGTCGACTTGATCTTCAAAAAGTCTGCAAAGGCGCCAGAAGTAGGAGGCTTCTCGCCGTCGTAGAAATAGAACACCAGGTTCGATCTTGAGCTTCCCGTCAGAATGAGACTTGTCACAATGATGGCGGACTTGGGGTCTTTGTTGGTGTATGGAACGAATTTGTGCATGGCCTCGTAGAGTTCGTCTGTTTTGGAATCCTCATACAGGCGAATACCGCCCCAGACCTTGCCGATCGGATACGCTCTGGCAGTAAACTGGGTCACGATACCTGTGACCAGTTAGGATCTCCTCAGCGGGAATGAGGATATGAAACTGACCAAATTGGCTGCCACTACCCCTCAGAGCTACAGCAAGTTCAGGCTGGTCTTTCGCATCGATGTTGACAATGGTACCGTTTGCATTTACCATTTCCCATGAAACAATATTCTGTTCAAGTGTCAGTCAAGTAACTACTGTTGTGAAACGAATCATACGTCGGCAGCCAACCCATATTGAGCACTCAGAAAAGATATTCCACCTTGAGTCAGGAGACCAGCAACACCAACCAACCCTGTTATTACAGTTAGAGTCGGAAACGCTTGATGACAGATTCCAAGGACTGACCTAAACGACCTCCAACTATGGCGACACCTTCTTTATCGAGTGCAGAGATAACATCATTCCACTCTCCTCCAGGCTTGACATAAGCGACCTGCTTCTCGCTATCATATGTCGCGCCAACCATCTCATTCAACGATATAAGGACTCCATCGCCAGCAGTGGCATGACCAGGGTTAGGATCATGCCCACCGCTCTTGGCAGCGAACTTCACATCGGGGTACTTGTTCAAGATAGTAACCGCTGTGGAAACATCCTTGGCTGAACTGGCAGTAACTACGCAAGCTGGCTTGATTTCGCGGAGAGCTGTAGACCAGTAACCCGCTGACTGGGTGTTGAAGTTGATGGTGAAGGGAAGAGATACGCGGCCTGGAATGTTATCTGAGATTTCCTTGCAGGCTTTCTTTGTCGAAGCGCTGGGTGCTGCAAGGGCTGACGCAGCCAAGAGCGAAGATGCGAGAAAGTGGTTGAGATGCATCTTTGGTTGACTGTGTGTTGCAATGATGGCTAAGCCAGGGGGTACAATTCTAGTATCCAGAGATACGGCAGTCTTAAATAAAGGAACAGAACACCAGAACGAAACGAGTCTATGCTCTGTTTCATCGCACAGACCGTAGTGAGTTCACCTACGACAGCTGGCAGGTGCTCCATCTTGGCACTCGTATCGAGCATTGATCACAATCAGTGCGGGGCGACAATTACATTGAGGATCTGCATGGCTGGGCGACACGAGAGCTTTCGTGTATTTCGTACTGAGGTTACTTCACTTGGTACTTGTGCGACCCAACAGAGATACCAGATGTTGTTTATTCTTCCATGGCCGAGACTAAGTATTGATCCAAGTAATAGCTACATTACTTACTCGTTCCCCTCACCAACACATGCTCGAGGGCAATCTTGGTAGGCACCGAGGCCCATGGAGATCAAACAGCCCAAGTGGTAGTTAAATTGTTTCCCCGAGTCATTTATAATTTGACAGGGGAGAGTCTTCACCTCAGATCACCCCCTTGCTTCCCCAAGCACGGACGTGCGGTACGACAAGTGGCAGCTAGCGTTTCACGAGACGCGGGTCAACACGAGGTATTATTCGCTGAACTGGAGGGTCTAGATTGCGAGATGCATCGTCCCTCGGTTAGATGATGATATGATCATGCAGTTGTGACAACATACCGATGCATAGTGGAGTATGTGACCTGAGACATACAGTTAACGCCCGGCTCGCGGAGGGTCCAGAGAGTTTCGCTTGGGCTAAAAAGCATGCAAAGGAGCAAAAATAAATCACTCGCTTGACTGTGAAAATTTAAACTTTCAAATGCTGTCGCGTGATACCATAATGTCAAAGCGGGTCTGGCGCAGGCCATTGACCTTTAAAGGTATACAGCTCGCACCGAGGTCGTGATTAAGATGGGCCTTGATTGAGCCTTTGATTGGTATATTATATTGATATATTGTACTGCATAGGCAGCTAGTACCTGATGAAAATTGACCGTGAGTTTTTGAAGAAGAGGCGTTAAATTGAAGACTTGAGGGTAGATGTCCATTTTTATCTACCTACTGCCGTGAATAGCCTCTTGAACTAACCTAGAACTTCTTTCCTCGTCCGCTTGCTATATCCTTCATAATAACAAGGCTAAACTGCACAAGTAGACCTATTTAATTGAGGAAGTATAGAGCATTGGAAACGAGTCTAACAATTCTGTGCATATTAGTCAATTTCTCGTATATCCCCTTCAATCTTCGAACTCAACCTATCATGCTGCTCACAATATCAACTTGTCATATGTATTGTAGCCTGGCTATGCTGAGTGAATATATGCTATTATGCATAATTACGTAGATCCGTGACCCAAACACCAATAAGCGCAGGCGTCTTACATCTCAAGCCTCACCGCCTTCTGTCCTTTCCACTCTTTTCTGTATCCGATACAAAAATGTTGTGCCAAGAGTGCAGGGCCGTTTTCAAACGGCCTGTATCCCTGAAGAAGGAGTCGAATCGGCTAGAGTTCCTGACTGCGACCTCTCAATACGATGTCTCCTTCTCTGACCTCCAAGCGAAAGCTAAGCACTGCTATAGCTGCCGAGGCATACTCCGAGAGATTTTCAAGAAGGGTAGATCTGACCTGCAAGGGGACTCGACTCTGCAGATACAATACAGTCATGGAATTCTGGCTAACCAGTCAAGAAATGATCCTTGGTTCCGAAGCTCGGCAAAGCTCAATGGATCGTTCCAAGGGGGGACTCATATGAGTTTTGAAAAGGTCAAAGATGGAGGTGTGGGACATTTCTGTCCGATCTTGTTGTTGGCAAGCTGACCAAGGGTCTTAGAAACACCTAAGGTAATGAGTTCAAGTACTGGCTCAAAAGAGAGCTTGAGCTTTCTGAAAGACTGTCTTCAGAAATGCCGCGCTGAACATCAGTCTTGTTCTTCTACAGGCTCCGGCTCTGCTTGGGTTCCCACCCGGCTCATTCAAGTTGAACAGGAAAGCCTAAGACTTGTGGAGTCTTCCGAAACGACTATCTCTAAACCATTTGTCTCTCTCAGTCACTGTTGGGGAGGCGCCGAGATTTTAAAGCTAACCACCGGAAACATCAATGACCTGAAAGGCGATATTCCCTTCCTCAAGCTGCCGAAGACGTTTCAAGACGCAATTCAAGTCATCAGAAGCCTGGGAATGAGGTATATCTGGATCGATTCATTATGTATCATACAGAACTCGGACCAAGATTGGCACAAAGAAGCAAGCACCATGCTTGAGGTGTACAAGCGTGCCTTGTTCAACATTGCAGCAACTGCCTCGACCAATAGCTTCGGGGGGTTGTTCCAGGAGAGAGATTCCCGCCTTGTGCAATCAGAGGCAGTAGATATCGACATCGAGGCCATTAAAGGCAAATTTCACATTGTAGATCAGGAATATTTTGCTGAAGCCGTTGACGAGGCTCCGCTCAACCTACGATCATGGGTTGCCCAGGAACGCATGTTGTCACCTCGGATCGCGCATTTTACCTTTGACCAACTCATATGGGACTGTGCTGAATTAACAGCTTGCGAGTCGCTCCCTCACGGTTCAACGGTTTGGTCCGGATATGGGGCGAGGCCATTTACATTTGGATGCAAGCAGGGCTCGGCCTTGCTCTCACCTGCAAAGACTGTCGATGAGGGCTTGGGCCAGTGGGGAACCATCGTCAACACGTACTCGGCTTGTGGCCTGACGGTGCTTGGAGACAAGTTAATCGCCATCTCAGGCATAGCCAATTACTTAAAAGATGAGCTCAAGATGGAATACTGTGTCGGTCTTTGGAGACCAAAGATGGAGATACAACTTGCGTGGGTTGTGCAGCGTCTGCAAGCCGGCCGACCACCTCGTAACGATCTTGCTCCAACATGGTCTTGGGCATCGCTCAACGGGGCGGTACATCTACAGCAAGTCAACATTTACGAAGGATACGATGTTAGCTCGCTGTGTTCCATCACAGAAGTCAGCCTTAGTCGACTGGCTGATGAGCATCGTGGTGAGAAGGTTGTCGGGTATCTTCGCATGCGCTGCTCTCTTAACCCCATCACAGTCGAAGGTGAAGTTAAGTCCTGCTATCTGAGGGGGAAGGGAATGGAAGAGCACGGAAGAAGCGCTGATATTGATTCGCCTGACGTTGTCGGAGCGGAGCGTCTCTTTTTCATACCTCTTTTTGACGTCCAGTATCCAATGTCGTTTGATCACAGCTGGAAGGTTAATTCAGAGATTAGAGGATTAATTGTTCAAGGTGTCATGGGACGACCGGGAGTGTTTACGCGATGTGGGCATGCTCTTATCAGCGGTGCTGTTCGCAACGACACGAGGAAGTTTGATGAGTCGTACGATGCACTCAAGTCACCGGAGGGAAAGGCTGAGCTACCTTGTGAGGAGTATGACACAGACTCTGGTCATCTTATAAAGTTGATATAATTTAGAGAAGATGACGGGAGGGAGCATTCGTTTATCTTATTTAAGGCTGGAGTAGTATTATATACACTATCAACCTATCCTATAGTGTTATAAGGCACTTTTTAACGTCTTTGTGTAATATTATGCCTTTAAGAACTTGTAAAACTTTTAAAAGAAATGGATTTTAAACCTCCTTAAGTGTTACAGTGGAAATCACTATTATCTAGAGCTCTGGGGTAGGGGATAGCACGGCTGTGGACCAATTATCATGAAGCGGCAGAATTCTTTGCCGACATGGAATTTGCTTCCTGCGGGGTTGGCATTGAACCAAAGCTAGCGCAAGGTCTGGAGCATGAAATGCGGGGGGAGCATGACAGAAAAGTAGAGACGAACTTGATATGACCTTACATGGGGAGTGCGCCAATCACACGGGTGCCTGTTAGATATGAGCATTAAATAGTTTCATAAGGTTTCATTTCAAGCATTGACGACTAAATTTAGTGAGCTTCAAGTCTGAGTCGAGTGAAATCGACACAAGAGCGTCTTTTCAAGGCGGACAACTGGACACTAGTACGACAACAAATGTAATTGTCCTAGCATAGACGATGGGTTATTTTTGTCACTAGTCGCTAACTGACTCGAGATGCTATGACGCTCCACTCCGCAATGCTTCCGCACAGATCCAAGCTTCTCACCTCTGGATTCAATTGATGCAATTTCCGTTCAGTTCAGATATTTGACGACACTGTATCTAATGGGCCTACGTGAAGAATGGGGAGCGAAAGCACCCCAGAAGGCAGTCCTGCCAAGACACAACGTCAACCAGATGACCTGGAATCTTCTAACGCCAAACGTCCTCGAAGGGAGGTTGACGCAGCAGGAGAGGCTTCGCATAGCAAAGCAAGAGTTCGTGTGACAAGGGCATGCGACGAGTGTAGAAGGCGAAAGGACCGTTGCGATGCACAGCGCCCATCCTGTAAGCCATGTCTCGTAGCGGGACGAACATGCGCTTACAACCCGTCCAAGAAAAGGGGTCTTCGAACGGGATATGTCAGATCCCTCGAGATTCTCTTTGGGGTTTTCCTCGGGTCTATCGATGGTATGGAGACACTCATGTCAGGGCTGCTTGACGGTGAAGTTACTCGTGCCACTTTGAACAACTTTCGTTTGATGGCATTACCCAACAAAACGGAGGACGTTGCCGAATTTGCACCGAATTTATGGAGGAAGAGCAACGTGGTCAAGAAACTTGAGAGTCTACTTGCGGTCACGGAAAACCATGACGACGAAGACGATTCGACTGACACCTTCGAGGGCAGGTTGTCACAGGCCCTCACTGGAATGGCCAACCTTCAACAAGAGCAACAAGTCCAGGCAGCAGAGCTCCCCTCCCGCTTACCCATTAGTCCTATGGACACGGAAGATACTTCAACAATCCTTACACAAGTTCCTCCTCCAAGTTCGGATGCGCTTACAATCCAGAATACTCAGCCTACATACCCGGCGCCTGAGCCCTGCTACTTGGATGACTTGGACGTCAGCTCACAAACTCCACCAAAGGATCTGCCAGACACAGATCAACTATCAGTCCCCCCGAATTGGTCCTACCTGCTGGACCTCCATTTCTCCAAAACTCATTGCTGGTTTCCTATTTCCCATAAACACGATTTGCTGCGCTCAGCATATACGCTAGCCAACAGCAACCAGAGCACCGATATCACGACTCTCTCTCAAAGAGGAGACGCAGCATTCTTCTGGGCCACTCTGGCGTACTCATCGCACCATAACGATGTTATGGCTATTGCCAGTGGACAGGAACCCTCGGACCGGGGGCTGACTCAGAATCTTCGTGACACGGCGAAACGCCTCTCAAATCCCGAAACTGGGGAGTATGAGATCGGCCACATGCGAGCATTATTGATTCTTGCTCTGTTTGAAGTCACCACTGGCTGTTCGAAGCTTGCCTGGCACACGATCGGCCGGGCTGTTTATGTGGCTGGCTCACTCAAGCTTCTTGGTTATCCCGGAGATGTACATCGCCCACTTGATGAGGGTACCAAGAGAGCCTTGTTGGGGTGCATGGTTCTGGAGACGCTTCTTGCATCTCGAATCCATGCTCGGCCGTATTTCAGACGATCAGATATCGAAAGAGTTGGCCCGCTTCAGACAGAAGGCATTGAAGAATGGGAGCCTTGGCAACCTCGACTTCTAGATGTGTCTAGGATGAGTCAAGGCTCTGCAAGTCGCCACGCTCCTGGTCGCGTTTTGAGCATATTCTCAAAATTTGTTGACATGATTGGGCATCTGAACGATGTCTTGATAGAGTCAGAGTCCGGGATGGGCCAGCCATCGCAACATGACATTGGCAACATTCTAGAACAATTGCAACCCACGTTGCCTCAAAAGGATGGTGATATTTCAGATGAGGAGACCTCACCCCAAGCGCTAAACCTCCAATTAGCCGTTCATTGCATTGATTATTTCAGAAGTTCTCGGCAATCCTCTAGCAGTAATTCTCAGAGCGTCCAGTCTACAGCGGGGAGATTGAAACGCATGAGTGAGCTAAGTGGTTCACTGAAGCGGCAGATTCAACGGCCCGAGGCCATATGGATGCCGCCAACGATACCCATCTACTTATTCTTGTCTCAAGACTCGCTAGGCTCTGAGGGATTACTTCAAAGCTCAGCTTTCAGGGAGGAACGACAGCTATTCCTTAATTCTTTATTAGATGCAGAAACTGCGTGGTGGAAAGGTTTGGCGACAGATGAGTCTCTACAACAGGCTGCCAATCATGCTCGACAAATAAGCAACCAAGGTCGTCAAGAGGCGCCTTTACACCCAACGTCGCATCTTCCTCATCGGCCAGACTCAGAGTCTTTTTTTCAGTCACTTGTATTACCCAATGTGGGTGACTCTTATCTAAGACGTCTTGAAATTGGCAACACTCAAGTTGGCGAGGAGAGCGCACGGAGCGAGCTGGTAGACGCAACACCCCTTCCGTCAGCTCAAACGTTAAATCAACAAATAGAAGCGAATACATTCAATCCCCTGGTTGGAAGGATAGGAGAGATAGGAGACGAGGAACTCTTTGATACCCTCGCAATCCTGGACTCGACTGACTGGTAAGTTGCATCCCATCTAATATTTTTAAATATGCTGTTGACAATGGCTTTTCTAGGGTTGCTAATCCGCCCGAATTCATGCGGAATCTTGGAGATCTAGGGGACTCGCCGATGGATATCAATTCATTCCTTGACCCGGATCTTATTTAAGGAGAAGCGTGAGAATGAGATGGATGAAGAAACATAACATGTTGGTGGGCCTCTTTTGGTGGAAACTGTCCGGGAGTACATTTAGCCGCCCTCTCATCTACAAATGCATCCAATGTCGATCAGATCAATGGCTCGGACTTGGTGGCCCTTTGATAACATACGTCTACTTGAGACATCATTACCTTCATATCTCACTGCTTTTTAAAATGTCCTTCCGTCCAGCACTACTTTCGGCCTCTCTCGGGCGTGCCTGGTTACATGATTTTGATGAAAAGGCACGCCAGGCCGCCAAACACGGATTTAAGGGAATTGAGATCTTCTACGAAGACATTGAGTATCTGGCCAAGAAACTTCACAACACGGAAGAGCCCGACGTGGACAGTCTGATCGCAGCCGTGCACCATATGCGACAGCTCCTAGATAAGATCAAGTTGACTGTCATCGGCCTCCAGCCATTTTTATTCTACGAAGGGCTTCTTGATCGAGAGCAGCATGCTCGTCTCATAGAAAAGATCAAAGTCTGGTTTCAGCTCGCCAAAATTCTCGGAACAAACACCATTCAGATACCTGCAAACTTCTTACCCGCTGAGCAGCTTACGGGAGATATGGATGTCATCACCGGTGACATGGTTGAACTGGCAGACCTGGGATTGCAGCAGGACCCTCCCATCCGATTTGCTTACGAGAGTCTCTGTTGGAGCACGCACATTGACACCTGGGAGAAGTCTTGGGAGGTGGTCCAGAGGGTCAATAGACCAAACTTTGGACTCTGCCTGGATACGTTCAATATTGCTGGACGTGTTTGGGCGGATCCCGCTTCTCCAACGGGGAAGACGCCAAATGCCGAGAATGATCTCAAGGAATCAATCGACCGATTGATTAAAGATGTCGATCTTAACAAGGTATTTTACATTCAGGTCGTTGATGCAGAGCGCATGGAAACGCCGCTTGTCAAAGGCCATCCCTTCCACAATGAGGGCTGCCCGCCCAGGATGAACTGGTCCCGAAATGCGAGAGCCTTTATCTACGAGGAGGACAGAGGTGCCTATCTTCCGGTTGAAATGGTTGCGAGGGCTTTGATTGAAGACCTTGGGTATAAAGGATTTGTTTCCATGGAACTGTTCTCGAGGACGATGAGTGAGGAAGGCCACGATGTGCCAGAGAAGCACGCTCTGAGGGGGATTACAGCGTGGAAGAAGTTTGTTAAGAGATTAGATTTAGATGATAACTAGTTCAAGGCTTAGCTTGTTATATGCCAGCTTTTATCCAATGTCTTTTGTGGTCAAGTTAGTGAACCAATACTTTTGACATGGAATCATTTATTTATCCAACACAATTAGATGTGCCATGGTCTGTTCTTCATCTGTATCCGACTGTTCACGTAATTAGATGCATCTCGAATATTAATTTGCAACAATAATATAATTTTTCCTTTAAAAGTTTATCCCAGGACTCTTCTCTGCCATGTCCAACAACAACTTCCAAGCCCCGTCCCGGTCCATCTGCTTGGCCTTCTCTTCTCCCGCCCACAATCTATACTGAGTCTCAATTTGATGACCGATAACATGTGTGCCTTCCACTGTTGGCCAATTGAGCTTCTCGGCAAGTTTGATCATCCTTGTTCGTCGTGGTTTGAAGCACATGTCCAGCAGTACACCCTTTTGGGGTCGACTGAGAAACTCTTCGAGAGATGCTCGAACATCCAGCTCCTCTTTAGACTTGGGTTCAAGATCAGGAACCGTGCCGACAACGTAGAAAGGAGTCTCGAGGCTGCTAGCCTGTTCCGCCTTGACATGAACGATCTTGGGTGGAGGAGATAATCGTTGTGAGTCGCGGATGAGGTCAGATACTTCGCCATCGTCCCGATTTAAGACATAGATGACAGAAGACTTGAAATGCGTATGAAGCGCGTATACAGCCGCGCGACTGGCGCCGCCTGCACCGACGATGAGAGCTGGCTTATTTAAGACGGGCTCGGATTTCCCTTCGACTTCAAGTAAGCAGCCCTTGATGCCTAGCCAGTCGGTGTTGGTCCCTCTCAGTTTAGCCGGGTCCTCTGGGTCACGATAAATGTTGTTGCAAGCGCCAATGGATTCGGAAAGACTGTCGAGCGCATCGAGTCGACTCATGATGGTATTTTTATATGGCATGGTGACTACCATGCCGACGGTCGACTCTTTTCTAGCCAGAGACACCAAATCATCTATCGTGGGGCATTCGGTGGCATAAAATGTCCATGGTAGGCCGAGAGACTGGGCGATAAAGTTGTGCATTGGTGGTGCGATAGAATGTCCGACACCGACGCCGACAAGGTGAAATGTCTTTTCTTCCGACATAATTGGGTTCTTTGCGGTTGTTTAGTTTGGTTCGTGTGTAAACCTTGAGAGATACTAGCCGTCAATATCTACGATAACGATGTATTTATCATGTCAACTTTACCAATCCATCGCCATTGTTGATTTTGATTGTCTGGCTCCCCACCGGAGTTAGTCTTTGCCGTTTGTTCAAGCTTGAAGTGGGACCTCTTTGTCGCAGAAAGTTACCCGTTGATGATTGGATTGCCGTTCTGTATATAGAACTTTCACGGCATGGGCAATGGGGGGGTTGATGCTACTAGCTGGGGCAAGATAGGGTAGCCCTGTATGGACGGAAATGCTTGAACTCCCGTCGGATCGGACTTTAAGCTAGACTCAGTTACCGATTG
This sequence comes from Fusarium sp. NFCCI 5145, assembly GCA_033439405.1. NCBI lineage: Eukaryota > Fungi > Ascomycota > Sordariomycetes > Hypocreales > Nectriaceae > Fusarium > Fusarium sp. NFCCI 5145. Next base: position 67,073 of record JAWDHB010000456.1, read on the forward strand.
CTAATAATATCAACACCATGAAGAAGACTCTCCGGTACCAAATAATAAGCCGGAGAAGGCTTTCGCGTATATCATAAGATCCAGGTCCTGCATGTCGCCAACTCATCACTATCCCACGTTGAGCCATGAAGTGCGGGGTCGGATCCGGTAGTTGTGCCGGATGTAGACTTATCCGCCATTTCCCGGCCGCTTAATTATTATCTCTATGCATCTGAGAGCACTGAGTGTGACGTGATTAGCGCTCCTTGAAGCATAAAAGATTGCCTCGGGATTATGAAGCAATGAGGGACATAGGAAATTGTGCTATTATAAAGGCTGCTCCAGTCTGAGAGTTGACCTCATTCAGCTTGACGGCAAGTTACCCTACACCAAAAATGAAGAATGAAGTGGAGAAATAGTGGAGGCACCCCAGAGCCGGTTCAAGCTAAAGTCAATCTGGAATGGGTTGCCGGCTAAACAAAGACGCGTGGATCATCTCTGTTCCACCAGAGGCTTATGTTGCTCTCCATCACAATAGTTGCTGAGTACGCAGTAATTGATTGAATAGCATGAGTTTTGATGCAAGATATTATGTCATGCCATTTCGAAAAGTTTGGCTCCAACGTTAGTGGCTTTTGGTGACTGATTGACTAGCTTGATACTGGAGCAGTCGATGCCTTACTCATCCCGTCATTAATAATCCCAAGTTTTTAAATGGAACAAACTGCGAGAGGAAACAGTCCCAAAGTCACCGGCGACTTTGGAGATGTGCTGGAACAGGATGGCCGCCTTCTAAGATCGAGTTCTCAGCCGACGGATGGCACAAACACTCCCTTCACACGCCCAAGTCGCCCACAGTCACAATCACCAATACCCCAGGAATACCGACCAACCGACGGCGTTTCCACCAAGAAATTTGATTCTGATGCCTCAATTGTGCTCATCGGAATCCGGGGGACAGGCATGTCAACACTGGCGGTGATGGCATCAAGTGCCCTCGGCTTCAAGCTAGTCGACGCAGACCACCACTTCTACCAGGCCACAAATCTCTCACGGGGTGCCTACAAATCCGCTCACGGAGGTGCAAAATATCGTCAAGAAGAGCTACGGCTTATGAGATATATGCTCGATGAGAACTCGACGAGGAGCGTCATCGTTGCCGGGCCCGGTGTTGTTGAAGAGACTGGCCAGATGTGGCTTGCCGAGTATGCTCGGAGCCATGCCATAATCTACATTATGAGAGATATCGAAGGTATTGAAAAGCATCTCCGTGTGTGGGATACCGAGACTATTTCTCGTCTGGCTCGTCTGAGCGGGCCAACTCACCGAGCGCTGTCAACCTTTGAATTCTACAACCTGTCCGATCCCGCTTCATCCGGTCCTGAACGCAGTCCTCCACCAGGTCAGAAGTCACCAAGATCTCTCGCACTGAAAAAACTCGAAGCCGACTTCCTACACTTGATTTGGGCTGTTACCCAAAAGGCCGAACCCCATGAAGCAGAGCATCATGTATCATTGCTGCCACCAGAATCAAAAGTCTACACCTATGCGCTTTCTCTCCCTATCTCAATGTCTGCGAGAGTATTCTATGAGCTGGGGCGGCAAGACCTTGTCCATGACGCTATACAGCTCCTTGTTGTCTTGTCCAAACTAATGAACAACAAACACACATTTGATCATTCTGTCGCAAACGACATTACACGGCAATTCTACGTGGCAAGGAGAACACTTCGAGTTCCAATCATCTTCCACATACAGACACTCGAGATTGATATACAGACGCCAGGTGCTGCGCATCTCGAGCACATCTACTTTGCAATACTTCACCATGCGCTCCGTCTTACACCTGAGTACATTACCGTGGACCTTGGCTGCGACGGTGAGAGAATTCGGAATCTCATCGCAATGAAGGGCCCTACCAAAGTCATTGGTCATTTCTTCGACTCAAATCCGGGACTGAATGGCTGGGACCTCCCCATACGCAAGGCGATGATTGGAAGAGCCCAAGACCTCGGATGCGACCTTGTCCGGCTATGTCAAGAGGCCCGTTCGGTCGAAGACAATTTCATGGCCCAAAAGTTCATCCAAGACGTCAAAAGCTCACAACAATATCGCATCCCTTTAATCGCCTTTAACACGGGCCGCCTTGGAAAGACATCACTGTTCCTAAACGAGATATTGAGCCCAGTTGAACACCCTCTTCTTCGCTCTGCTGCTCTTGAACAAGCCCCTGCCTCGCTTATCACAATCCAAGAAGCTCAGAATGCACTGTATTCTTGCTTCATCCTGGATCAGGTCTACTTCGGCATCTACGGAAGTAATGTGGCCCAGAGCTTGTCTCCAGCCATGCACAACGCTGCCTTCAGGTTTTATGGAATGCCACATCACTACCAAATATTTCAACATCAGACCCTAGACAATATTCACCAGCTCATCAATGACCCAAAATTCAACGGCGCCAGTATCACGGCCCCTTTCAAGCGCGACATTATCCCTCTCGTAGACGAGATCAGTCCTGAAGCGGAGGCCATCGGAGCCGTCAACACATTGCTTCCTCGCCTATCGACGAGTACAGATTCTCTGCTGATACGGAATCGAGCTGGCCGCGCCGCAGCTCTTTATGGCGAGAACACAGATTGGATAGGTCTTCATGTTTGTATACGCCGTAACTTGTCGCCAATCAATGTTGTTAGACGTCGAACCAATGCTCTTGTACTAGGTGCTGGAGGTATGGCGCGTGCAGCAATCTACGCCCTCATTCGCCTGGGGGTTCGAACAATCTTTATCCATAACCGAACCGTACAGAACGCAGAAGAGGTGGCAGAGCAATTCCGAAGCTGTCAACCTCAGAAGACCCCAAAGGAATCGGATTCTATTGGGCTTGGAAAGTCACGAAATGCTACAGAGTCCCCTGGCCCGACAGACGCTCTCACAATCCGAGTCATTCCATCCAAGGAAGCACCTTGGCCCGCCGAAGCTGGTTACCCAACCATTATCGTCTCATGCATACCTACGCGGGATATTGGTGGGCAATGTTCCGTTGATACAAGTGTACCCGATTCCTGGCTTGCAAGTCCTACAGGAGGAGTAGCCGTAGAGGTATGCCTGGGTGATGACTAGTTATAGACAATGCTAACAGAATCACAGCTAAGTTATACACCCTTACAAACACCACTTCTCAAGCAAGTACAAGAGAAGAGCGACAATGGCTGGATTGCAGTGGACGGTCTGCAGGTGCTCCCAGAACAGGGTATCGTGCAGTTTGAGCTGTTTACAGGGAGAAAGCCACCGCGGGAATTGATGATAAGGGAGGTCTTACATGCCTATAATGCACGACTTGGCAGTGGTGTGTCGTCACCTAGCGAGTAGATTATATTTAATTCAATTGATGTTAGAATCGACAAATATTATTTCTGGCTCCACGTTGCACCTAGAAGGTTTGATTTCACCGCATTATTGGACCTTTGCAATTACTAGATTACAAGAGTACTGTAAAAGTGAAATATCATATTGAATTGCAGTAACGAAGGAGTCAGGTGGGACTTGGAGGTGCCGCTCTAAATATGAATCTTATCCCAAGTAATTGTGAGACAAGGTCGACTTAAAACGGCAAGTTTTACTTAACAGTCTTCAAGATAAGAAGGATTAGGTGGCTTATTTGCACTGTCTTCATTCGAAGATAATTGGGCGGTAAAGGTCTTTTCCATCGGATAGATCTTCGCCCCACGCTCCTAGCTCCCTCTACTGTCTCGACTATTTCAAGACTTTCAGGTTCTTGACTGAAGAGAATCATTAACCTTGAGAGTCACACCATTTTGTTCCCGCTCCTTTATTACTAATGGCCAACACTAATGATGGTCTTGCGACCAACAATGGGGAAGACGTGATCTCCCAGACACCATCTGTGGCCTCATCAGACCCGCCAACGATAGCCAAGCTAAACCAGTCCAAGAATATACTCGGACAACTGCCAAGGAAGAATTTCTACATCTTTGGCCACAACATCTCTCATTCACTATCCCCGGCTCTCCACAACGCGGGCTTCAAAGAGCTTGGTCTTCCTCATAACTACAGTATTCACCAAAGTGAGAGCGTGGATGCATCCGTGGAAGAGCTCATCAACCGTGAAGACTTTGGTGGTGCATCCGTGACATTCCCGCACAAGTTGCAAGTGGGAAGGCTGTTGGATTCTCTTTCTCCTGTCGCAAGCAAAGTCGGCGCTGTCAATACAGTAGTTGTGAGAACGCTGGAGAGCGGGAAGCGCACACTTATAGGAGACAATACCGACTGGCTGGGAATCAAGCGGTGCATTGCTTCCGCGGGCCTCAGCAATATTGAATCATCTGCGGCCCTGGTTCTTGGAGCTGGTGGCGCAGCTCGTGCGGCATGTTACGCTATCCAAGACTTGGGAATTACGGACCTCGCTATTGTCAACAGGACTCGCTCGAAGGCAGACGAGATGGCATCACTATTTCCAGACCTCAAGACTCATATTTTCGAGACGCTTGAAGCTGCATCTTTAAACATGCCATCAGCTATTCGCGTTATTGTTGCCTGTGTACCTGCTGATGATCTCCTTGAGGAAAGGATTCCGCCAGCGGTATTCGGGGCTGACGTGGGCGTCTTGGTTGAGATGGCTTACAGGCCACAAGTTACAGGCATGATGCAGGCAGCTGGAAGGAAATCCGGATGGAATATCTTTCGGGGAATAGATGTGTTGGAGGAACAGGCATATGCGCAATTTGAGCTATGGACAGAGATACCTCCGCCGACGCAGGTAATGGGAGCGGCAATGAGAGCAAAGGCGAGCGGGAAAGAATAATATAGAGAGCGTATTTCTTTACTTAGCGTAAGGCCTTAAAGATAATATTAGAGAAATACTAAGTAAATTAAAAAAGTGAATTCTGCTAATATAATATATAGGTTTTAAATTTGTTTAATTTAAAGAGCTAATTTAGTTATTTTATAATTATAATTAAAAAAATAAAATTAGAGATAGGATTTATTATTAATATAGTAAAATTTAATTTAGTATTAAAATTTAAAAAAGGGCTTTTTAGCTTAAACTAATAGTTTATTCTAGTTCTAGAACTGCAACTAGAAAAAAAGGTAATTATATTATTATTTCGCTGCCTTTAACTATTGCAGAAAGTGAGATAAATAAGTTACTTGTATTATTAAAGAATGCTTATAATAATATTGCCGCTGGGTTTAGATAATTTGCATTATGTCTGCGAGTTTAAATACAGAAGGTTTTGGAGTTAACTATTAGTAAAATCTCAGAAAGGGTAATACAGACTGTAGTCTGGCTAAATGCATCCCACGCTGGACGAACTTAGCACTCGGTGTAGGTAACTATATATCGCTTGGGAGTCCTACCACCACCCCAAGTAACCCGGGCACTATTAGAATTAATGGGACATATAAATCTTACATTCAGTAGCTAAGCAACTACGGTCAAAGTCTTGACTTGGCCGGTATCTCTCGCATCCCAGTCATGATGCGTTACGTACAAATTGAAGTCCACTTTCTTCTCCTTAGCACCCTTCTCCAAAGCCGACAACCTTACTCCGTTTAGCAGAAAGGTCCCATCTGACTCCCGTCCATTCTCGTCATACCACTGCGCGTAATTCATGCGTGTCTTCATCCTCACGACTAACATGATTTGTAAATTAGTGTTCTCAGGCCGGTTCCTGTATTTGTCGATATATATTCTCCCGTACCAATTTCCCATTTCAGTATCGAACAGTGTGCCTAGTGCAAGGCGTGTATCATACAACCAGCATGCCCCACGGTTGTGCGGTTCCACGGTGGGTAGGCAAGGATTCATTGGCGTACCGTCGATGCTTAAGAGTGTGGGTAGACTCCCGTTCACGCCGACAGGAACGTGGCCTGAGGAGAAGGATACAGGAATGACTATTTGGATCTCCCTAGCGATGTAGGGTACGCCGGCAGTTCCCACGTTAATATCCTTGATCTCGAAAAGCAAATCCGTTGACCGCCCGGCGTTGATCGTCAATGGCGCTGTGTCCTTGTGGCTACGGTTCATCAGATTGTAACAGTCCATGATGAAGGTCCTGCTCCATGGGCTGACTTCATGAAATGATACTCGCGGGAAATTATCTGGCGAGGTTGGGGGCGCCTCAGTCGTTCGGAACGTTTGGGTGGTCGGTGGAGGCGCTCTTGGTCCAATGGGGAGTCTAGTAGTTGGAAGAGGCCCTCTATCCTTCTGTGGCTTACTGCTTGAGGCGCTTGTTGGGCCTGTGGAGGGCTTCTGGGGAATATAAAGCTTTCTGATTCCGGGTTTTGGGGGATCTACCGAAACGTCCAGACCAGGATCCAGCACTAGTGAAGATTCCAGAATAGGGATATTAAAGTCTAACTTCAGCACCGCGCTCGAAAGCTGCGATGCGACAATGGAGGAGGGTATGCCTCGTGTGTCTGGGTTCTGATCATCACCTGCCCACTCGAAGATGTTTGGCTTTCGAAGCACCAATACACACTGACGAGCAAACTCTTGTGATAAAATGGTGCGCGAGGGCCAATGGTAAATAGGCGGGACTGTCAGGTTGGTCCAGGGTTTGCTCACCGAGGTGTCACCCTTTAAATCGTCAAGCTTTACGCCCTGTTTGTTTGGCAAGAAACGGAATTGTATGTCGATGTTCTTCTCCGATAGCAAGTTACCTAGCGAGAAACCCTGCTGGTGGCCCGGCTGGGTGATCTTAATGCTAGTGAGTGTTTTCTCTCCAGGAGATCGGTCGAGCAAACAGATGATGACATCGTCAGAAAGCTTTTGCATGTACGTGACCTCAGCTAACCCTTTCTCGCTGCCGCTAGGTAGAGGTACTTCGACTTTCAAGTCCGGAAAGGCAGTTACAGCCATACTTCGTAAAAAGAAACCCCATTTCGGAACTTGAGGTCGACTTCCTTTGCGCGGCCCTTCTGATATGGGAGTGGCCAGGAAGTCGTTGAGTTTCCCTTTGAGCGCTCTCCGAATCACATCATCGTCCTCGCTGAAGTGATTTGCGAGGCTGAGAGCACCATCAATGACACATCCCACCCATGTGGGGTCGATAGAAAAGGTTCGAATGCTCTCCCGTGGAAGGCTTTCGGTACTCGTGATGAGATAGTCAAGGGGAATCTTGGCTAGAAACAGCTGATCGATCGCCCACCCGCGAACCGCAGCCCAATCACTGTCCAGGTCTGGGCCTGTCAAGGTGTCGAGTACATTCGAGACCTGCTTCTCATAGTCCTCATTCTTGTAATCGGCCATGGCCATGAGGCGTCGGGCAGGTGTTTGAGCTTTTTCCTCCGGGGTACGGTACCACCGGTTAATGACTTTCGCCTGCTGCACCGCTGACGTAATCTGAGATTGCACGACTGTCTGGAGAGACGCCTGTAGGTTTTTAAGATAGCTTGTGACATCTAGTGGTCTTTCGACATCTTGCAGTTGTGCTTTGTCGACGGCTTCGGAATGAATCTTTCCGCGTAGCCGAAGAAGGCTCGTTGTGAAGGCACGGTCTGCAACAGCCAGGGCTCGTCCGACATTCCAGGCTGTACTATAAGATACATTGAACATACCCGTGGCTGAATCTAGAACTTGTAGTTCGGTACCAAAGAGCGACCATGGGTTGACACCTTGGTTGTCTGGTACACCAGGGCACAATAGTCCACGGAACAGAGCTATTGCCTTTTAAAAGTATAGAGGCATAAATAATTATATTTAATAAGTAAGTTATATTCTAAACTTACTTTATAAAAGCTTAGGATAACTTTATTTAATAACTTTATAATACTAATAATTCTTTTTAATATAATTATTAGCCTACTTTTTATACTTATAATTATAATACTAATATTTAGATTAAAATTAATAAGAAAATAGCTAATCTTAAATAAGAAACCTTAATTACTTCCTATTATAATAATAATAATAATATTAAAGATAATAATAGTAACTAGTCTAATAATAATAATTAGAATATATTATAACCCTGGCAGTTATATTACATATATTTTATAAATTTTCTTTACTTAATTTACATAACTCTGCTAATTCCTAAAAGGACTAATAAAAAGCAAGACTAATAGCACTCTAGGACTGCATTACTCTAGGACTAATAATAATCTTATATTATATTACTTTTATAAAAGCCTTTTAATATATAAAAATATATTTATTTAGCATTTTATAAAATTAGCTTACTAGCTATT
>JAWDHB010000457.1:1637-166658 GCA_033439405.1 Fusarium sp. NFCCI 5145
ATACTCCTTAGGCTCGTACTCCTTTTGCTCACGGTGGCCATGATGCTCCTTCTTGGGCTCGTATTCCTTGGGCTCGTATTCCTTGGGCTCGTACTCCTTATCCTCATCGTGATCATGATGCTCTTTCTTAGGCTCATACTCCTTAGGCTCGTACTCCTTTTGCTCACGGTGGCCATGATGCTCCTTCTTGGGCTCGTATTCCTTGGGCTCGTACTCCTTATCCTCATCGTGATCATGGTTCTTAGGCCCATGCTCATATGACTCGTGCTCCTTCTTGTTGTACTGAGTTAGAGCATGGTGGTACTTTTGAAGAGCCTCCTCGAGCTTTGCCTTAAGGAATTTCGTGTGCTCTTCTTCAGCGTGCTTCTGCTCATCGTAGGAGCGCTTGGGATTGTGGTGTTGCTTGCCATAAGCCTCTTGCTCAGAGACGGACTTCTCATGCCCATGACCATGCCCGTACTTGGACTTGTGCTCTTGCTTCATTTGAACCTCTTCCAAAAGTTTCTTGTACACCTCAGCATCGTGCTTGCTCTTAGCTAGCTTCGCCTTGAGAGAAGAGTCGACCGAAGTGTGAGAACTCTCGGCCGACTCCTTAAATAAAAAAGACGCGGCATTCTTGCTTTGATCAAGGGATCGCTTATGATGGTGATCGTAGTGGCTATCGAAGTAGTGATGGTGAGGATCGTGGTGACCATGATGATGATGATGACCGTGGTGATGACCGTGGTGATGGTGCTCATAGTGCTTATGGCGATGCTTGTGGAGGTGATCATGGTGGTGGTGATGGCCATGGTGATGTCCGTCGCGGTGCTTGTGGCCGTTATCATGGTGCCTATCGTTTGGATCACTGCGTTTCTCAGTCTCAGAATCCGCTTGCAAGTCACGAGAATCGTGGTGATGATAGCCGTCGTTATAATGACTGTCATGATTCTCGCCATCGTGGTGGTGGTGGCCGTCGTAATGTTCACCATGGTGGTGCCTGTGATCATCGTGGTGGCGATGGTTCTCGAGATGATGGTGGCCATGATGATGATCGTGGTGCTCATTATGGTGCTCATTATGGTGATGTCCGTGATGATCGTGATGATTATAGTGATGTCCGTGGTGTCGGAAGAAATCGTCCAAGAAGGCATCAAAGTCATGGTGACGGCCGGGATCATAATAGTCGTGGTGTCTCCAGTGATCGTGATGACGGTCATGGCCATGATGGAAGCCGTACTCACCATCGTTTTCAGCGACTGAAAGGCGATCATGGTGATTGGAGTGATGATCCTTGTGGTGATGATCCTTGTGGTGATGATCCTTGTGGTGATGATCCTTGTGGCGATGATCCTTGTGGTGATGATGCTCCTTATGATGGTGAAGCTCCTTGTGGTAGTGACCGTGATGATGACCGTGCTTGTGGCCATGGTTATGATGGTGCTTGTGGCCATGGTTGTGGTGATGCTTGTGGTGGTGCTCATGGTGATGCTCTTTCTTGTGCTTGTGGTCCCTGTGGCGAAGTTAGATCTAATGGCTTAATTGGCTGTTGTGAGGAGTATTACTTCTCATCATCTTCGTCGGGGTCCTCCTCTTCCCGCTTGTGTTTCTTCTCCTCCTCCTTAACTTCTTCAGGGTCAGTCTTCTCCTCCTCCTCCTCCTCCCTCTTCTTGTACTTGGGCTTCTCTTCTTCTTCAGCCTCAGTCAACTGGATCTTGCGATCCTTGTACTTGTAACTGAGTCGCGTTAGCATAACCGATATTGAGTGCTAGTCTATGGCTTGACTTACTCCTTGCACTCAGCACAGGTGTAGCTGATAGTGAAGTATTCCTCGTTGACATCGGACGAGCGGCTGTAGAGGTGGTATTTCTTGTGACCGTGGGCGATGGTAGCCTTGATCTTGATGTAAAGTCTCCAGCCACCGTTGCCCTCAATGGGGCAGATCTCGTTGTACGAGCCACCATCAGTAATAGAGAAGAAGGGTATCAAGCACTTGAACTCCTTGTAGCCATTCTTGGCCTTGCAGTAATCATTCTCCTTGCTGTACTTGAAGGAGTCCTCAGTGGGAGGCTTTCCACGCTCGATGTAGGCAACGACATCCTCGTACTTGTAGTGGTCGATATGCTTGAAGTTGAAGACGATGCCGTTATCCTTGAAATCAAAGGACACCTTGCTCAAGGCCTCGTGAGGGGCACAGTGAGGCGTGTCGACGCAGAGATCCCAAGAGTTGCCGGGCTTATAGTTGTTCTGGGGAAAGACAAAGGTCGCCGGGTCTGGAACCCACTTGTGTTTGCCATGCTTTCCGCAACCTTCAAGAGACTTATAGGGGTCTTTACCGGAGTCGATTTTAAAGTAGGCAAGTGGCTCGTGGGCCACAGACCCGAGTGCGCCGTTGAGGACGTAAAAGAGGGACGTTTTCATCACTACCTTGAACTAGAGTGCAGAAATGAGAGGTTAACGAATGAGATGCGAACTTGATCGGTTTGAGAAGATAGATCTCTCGAGGCTCATTCGGTCTTTTATACTTGATGCTCTCAGATGGGAGCTCGTGTCATTTGCTGGAATCGAATGTGGAGTTACGAGGTTGGAAGCAATTCGATGATGCTCCATGGCGGTATTCAGAGTTTCAAGGCTTCGGGGTAACATAGACCAAGCTTTCTGTGGAGGAGGGAATGGTGTCGAAAGACGCCGTCCTGACATCCATGATGCCAGATCCGAACTCAATTCTAGTCAAGGTGAGAGTTGCTTAACAACATGGCCTACCGGTGCTCATCTTAAGCTTATTGAAAGCGAAAGAGCTTGAGTTTCTGTAATTAATTAATTAGTGGATGAATCCAACTGTGGATTCAGAGTGTATAAGCGGTGTAACAGTTGATCAACCCCAGAGATGGAGTTGGGGATATGTTTCGAATAGTCGGCATCTGCATCTCATTGCAGTTCTCCTGAGCCCAGACCCCTCAATATGGCGGTTGGCACAATAAGGAGTGGCCTCACTTGGAAATTCAGCTCCGCAGAAGTGTGAGGCTTTTGTGGCATATGGAGAGGACGTAGGTGAATGTTCATGTGATCGACAACACATAGAATGCCCACCAGCTTCTATAGTAAGAGCCAGTCAGTATCTTGGGATCTATTGTTCCGATTCTCGTATATCCGCAAGGGGCGTGCATGAGCTCCATAGATGTCAAGGAAAGACGTGTCATAGCTGATAGCATGTGAAGATGAACTGCAAACTGATCCAAGGGCATGATGAGTAGATGTTTGAGATTCACTGATGATAGGCCTCGGTAGAGACCGGCTCGTGTGTTGACTTCAGTACATGTTCCATTTTGTGGAAGTGAAGCCCAATAGACTGATGGTTGACGATGTGGAAGGGAGAAGGCGTTGACAATATCGGATGCATAACTGCCTTGATTCCTGAGGCTACAATGAAACCTAACTTTGTTGGGAAACGGCGATAGGTCCAAGGGACATTGAACGGGCATGAACGGACATGAACGTGATAAACAACCGTGAATTGATTCTTCTTCATTGGGTTGGGGCGGTAAAATCCGAAATTGAAACGCCTTTTAACGAGGCTTTAAGGTTAAGTTTAAGGTATTGTAATGAGTGGGTGCATTGCATTGCATTGAGTTTGACAAAGTCGACGATTCAATGGCTTCCCCATGGGGTTTTGGCCTTGGGTCGATGACTCAGGACTTGCAGCTCCATTTGCCCAGCACAAACCTACGACAGTATTTTCTAGGTCCTTGTGAGTATCACAACTACCGTCCTTGTACGTTTCCAAAGACTGTTCGTAATATCCTTTCCAACTTGTGGAAGTGATCTTTATGACGGCCTGGGCCAATTATCAGTTCTGTAAACAAGATTCAAATGGCTTACACGGTTCAAACGGCATAAGCTTATGAGAACCAAGAGTCAAAGTTCAGTTAAGATTGTAGTTGATCTTGCGAACAAGGCTCAGTTCTCTTGCCAGAAAAGAATACGCGACATCGGGCCAACAAAGAAATGGGTATCCAAGTATCGCTTTGACAGAGAACATAAAACATAAAAACTATCCTTAACCAAAATACTAAATTAATATACTTGATATGATTGAAAGATTGAAACACTTAAGACTTTTGCTATTCAGAGATAACTTGACCCGTTGAAAATGTGCCCGTTGTGCGAAACCCACGATAACCTCATTTTGGCCACAGATGTTTATCAACGCTTAACATCTACATACTTAGCTATGTTTGTTAAGAAATTCATGCTCAAATTGAAACTTGGGGTTTGTTCTTCTATAATATTCATTACAAGATAGCAAATGTAGCAGTGTTCGTCAGCTGTCGGTCCTGTAAACTGGCAGTGCCAGCATTCATTCATTTGCAGTGACGAACATCACCCCTACTACCTTAGGTAGATAGTTAGTTCATAGTATTTGAGGCTTCGCTCTTCTCATTATTTCTTTTCTTTTAATCTCCATCAAACAGAAAAGCATCATCTCATTTTTGTAGATCAACATTTTGTTTTGTACCAACACTCCCCTTCTTGGAACCCTTGCTATCATCACGACCTAAAAACCAGGGCACTATGAAAGTTGCCATCATCGGCGGCGGTCCAGCTGGCCTGGCCACCTTACGATTTCTTTCTCACGCCCACGAATACTTTCCTATCCCTCCTATCGAGGTCCGCCTCTTCGAAGCTGAGGCTGAAGTCGGCGGTACCTTTTCTTATCGCGTCTACGAAGATGCCGAGGTAAGTTATCATTCTTATTATTGATATAATGTATACTAACTGATTTATAGCTTGTTTCGTCAAAATATCTGACTGCTTTCTCCGACTTTAGACTCCCAGACGATGCCCCTGATTTCGTGACCCCACAGGTCTATGTCCAGTATCTCAAAGACTATGCCTCGAACTTCGATCTCTGGCCCATGATTAAGTGCAACACCAAGGTGGAGACCATCTGCCGTGGAGAGGACAACGTCGGCCATATCATCACCTTGAATCGTGAGTCCGAACCTTTCACTTGGGAATGCGATGCCGTTGCTGTCTGCAGCGGAATCAACGTCAACCCAGTCATGCCCTACATTGAGGGTATCGAAAACGTCAACACGGTTATTCACTCATCTCGTATCAAATCTAGAGATCAGTTCGGCGAGAACACTAATGTCTACATCATGGGTGCTGGTGAGACAGGCATGGATCTCGCGTATCTTGCAGTCACTTCGAAGGCCAAAACTGTGACTCTTTGCCATCGCGATGGCTTCTTTTGCGGACCCAAGGTATGCTATCACCCAAATACTTTGAGAAGTACTCAGCTAACAATATTTAGATCATCCCGATGCCCAAAGTCATGGGTTTTGGAGCACCCACCACCCCGAACAAGCCCGTGGACACCTCAGTCGCCAGCTTGTTCGACACGGCTTATGTTCACCCGAAGCTCCAAAAGAGCCAGCTCCTTTGGACCTACTACGATCGTTGGATCAAGGGAATGCACAAGTTCATCTCGGGTACCGAAGAGGGCCCCGACCAGTGGGTTGGACAGATGAGTGCGTCACGAAAGTACATGGACTCCAGTAAGTTATACCCCTTATACCCCGGGCCAATTAATAAGTACAATGCTAACATAAGAAACGGTTCTCCTCTGCAAGTCTGACAAGGCACTCCCATACATGAGTGTTGGGAAGCGATCCACGTCTTGGGCCAACCGTATCCGATCCTTCTTCATGAATGTCGAGATCAAGGACACTGGCGACAAGAAGATCGATGTGGTGACCTGGCCTGAGAAGATCGACAGAGATGGCTCCATACAGTTCGACAAGAAACTTCCTAGAGATTCTATCCTCCCGAAAGAACAGCTCAAGCCTGATGTGTTGGTCTTTGCGACCGGATACACTCGAGATTTTGCTTTCTTGGATAAAGACTACCCTAGTGTCGCCCAGACCAACGTTCGAGGCATCTACAAAGAAGGAGATGTCACCCTGGGCTACATTGGATTCGTTCGTCCTTCAATAGGTGCCATTCCTCCACTGGCTGAACTGCAAGCCCAGTTGTGGATTCTTCACCTCCTACAGCATCAGTTTCCCAACGAAGTCCCTCGCGTTCGAGACCCCAACGCCCTCGAATCATATGACCTCGACTATCAGCTTCACCCGCGGGGTAACTACAGCTTTTTCGAGACCAAGCGCGCAGTCGATCACGAAAGCTATGCTTACCAGCTTGCGCTCGACATTGGCTCTGCGCCTCAAGCCCTGTGCATCATGAAGAAGGGCTGGAAGATCTTCTTCACTTGGGCAATGGGATCAAACTTCAACACCAAATTCCGAATGATCGGCCCTTGGAAATGGGAGCAGGGTGCCGAGGGCATCATGCGCAATGAGTTGTACAATGTTGTCAGTCGTTCCGGCGGATTTGTTTATCTGGCAACCTACACCCTTGTACCTTTGTTCATTTTCGGAATTATGAGCATGACTCTATATGCTTGGGATACCATCTGCCACTTTTTTGCAACTCTTTTTGGTCGACGTTCGGAGTCTGACACGGCCACCGAGGAAATTTCTGGGGAACGAAACGTATGAAGGATTGGTATGGCTGTCACTATTTGACTTTGAATACAGCAGCGAGAAAACTGCACATTTTGTGAGAAGAGCATCATGGCAGGATATGAAGAAGTTTGGGTTGGGTCTTGAAAACTACAATTGTTTTGATTTCGAAATTACAAAGCAGGCCAAGATGCATGCCACTTTTGTAGATACCTTAAATAAATCTCGATAGATGCCAATAGATGCCTCGATTTGTGACTTAAGCAATAACTTGCAAAGATGAATTCGCAAGTTTATTAACTTTATGAAAGACTCAATGGATGGCTTTGAGTTTGTTAAAAAGACTTTGTCTCTTGAGAAAAAAGAAAAAGTGAAAACAAGCTGAGTTTCTACCTACTTATAAGTCATAACCCAGATTCAAGGTGAGAGATCTCGGTCAAGATCGGAGTGTGGGGGCCGTGGCGGGGCTCACCGAGGTGAGAGTGGCTGACCTTAGTTTTTTCTCTTCTCGAAAGTCGCAATTCATATTTGCTCTCACACGCGCAAGATGGACAAAGAAACGGTACAGCCCAATTCATGGGTAGCCTTACGGCTCCCAAATGAAACATATCGCGTCTTGCAGGTTGTACCTAATACGTAAGTAAATCTTCATTGTTCCACTCTGCGCTGCCACTCACTGACTTGCGACAGTACTATCTCGCTGGGCAAGTATGGCTCATTCCCGACAAATCTTATCATCAACCGCCCGTACCACTTCACATACGAAGTTCAAGATAAGCGCGAAGGCGAGACATTTGCGCGCCTGCGCGTAGTACCCGCTAAGGAACTCAATGCCGACGACTTGGCCGACACCAGCGCCGAAGCGACAGAACCAGCCGAAGGAGACGATGTTGTTGCTGCTGCAGATGGAGAGGAGCTCACTCTCGTTGATGAAAGCGGAAAAGTTCTCATTCGATCGAATCGCGAGATCATCGACGACTCTGCACGACAGACCCTTAAGCCGGAGGAAATCGAGGAGCTGAAGCGCAAGGGCGCATCCGCTGGCAAGGAGCTGATCGCTAAGCTTCTGCTTTCGCATACGGCTATTGATCAAAAGACTGCGTACTCTTTGGCCAAGTATAAGCTTCTCAAGACGAAAAAGTACATTCGACGGTTTACTGTGTTACCTCTCGACGTACCCATGTTAGCACAATGGCTGCTAGAGGACCGCGATGCTTCTAAGATTCTCGAGATGCGACAGGAGATGATGGCCCTCGTAGGATGTTGGGCAGACGTTCACTTTGGAGGAGTTCCCTCGGAAGATGCTGGCGCATCGCAGGGTGGAAGGTGGTTGGTCGTTGATGATACGGGTGGCTTGCTCGTTGCGTCTCTGGCTGAGAGAATGGACATCCTCCATCCGAAGCTTGCGGAGGAGACGACGGAAGATACCGCGGCACCAGCTGTTGCAGAACGCAGCACCGCCCCTACAGATGAAATGGACCAAGACCAACCCCAAACGACATCAGAAGCTACAAACCCCCCTGAGCAAAAACAGGAGAAGAAGCGACACCATAAACGAAGCGATTTCAACGTCCCTTATGTTAACAAGAACACCCTCACTCTGATCCATGGCCAGACCCAGCCCAACCTCGCTCTCCTACGATATTTCAACTATGACGCCGCCAACGCCAACCCTTCCCCTCCTTACCACCCCCTCGACACCAACCTCATGGATATTTCATGGCTTCAGCTTCTCGCCCCCGATGACGATGACGCATACAACAACAAGCCTGCTGAGGCTACCCCAGAAGAAATCGCCACTTGGAAGACAAACCGCCGAGGAAACTACCACCGAAAGAGGAGAAGATGGGCTCGTATCCGACATGTAGTCGACACAACGCGCGCCGGAGGTTTCTCCGGTCTTGCAGTCGCAAGCACAATGGATCCTATCTCCATCGTCCGTAACACCGTCCCCCTCCTTGCAGGTGGCGCCCCCATCGCCATCTACTCTCCCACCATCGAACCCCTCACACAACTCGCCGACTGCTTCAGCGTAGCGCGCCGAGCCGCCTGGGTGTCTTCGCCTCCACCAGAGGTAGAAAGCAAGACAGCCGAAGAGCTTGAGCGCTGGGAGGGAAGCGAAGAGTTCCCCATCAACCCTACGCTTCTACTCGGCGCGACCATCCAGAGCAGCAGGGCACGAAGATGGCAGGTTCTCCCCGGCAGGACGCATCCTTTTATGATGGGCCGAGGAGGTGCGGATGGATTCTTGTTCACGGCTTGGAGGGCGGTGCCGGTGGAGGGTAAAATTGAAGCCAGGGGCAGATTTAAGAGAAGAAAGTTAGAAACATAAATGGTGAGAGGATTTGGATCAAAGATATGATAGTTTCATAGTGCACCAATGCAAGTAATCGCCGTGATGGGCAGTCTCCAAAGTCATGTACTGAAGTGATATAGTATTGCTGGACGATGGAATAGGAGAACATGGCAAATAGAGCAATTTGATAAAATACCTAGAATCCTGGTATGCAAACTAGGAAGGTTCTTTACAAACTAGAGATTAGGAGAAATAGACACTGAATTCTCTA
Organism: Fusarium sp. NFCCI 5145; assembly: GCA_033439405.1. Classification (NCBI taxonomy): domain Eukaryota; kingdom Fungi; phylum Ascomycota; class Sordariomycetes; order Hypocreales; family Nectriaceae; genus Fusarium; species Fusarium sp. NFCCI 5145. The sequence goes on from JAWDHB010000457.1 coordinate 10,711, forward strand.
AACTAGGACCTTAGGTATTAAGCATTTAACGGTATTGGCAAATCTAGTAATGATGGCCTCAGAGATATAGCATAGAAGTCCATCAGAACCTTCTCGCATAGGATGTTATTAAATTTATTACACTCTATGGCTTGCCTAGATCTCCAAAACGACCTCGTTCTCCTCTAGTATTAGGAAGTCCTCATCCTCGCGCTCCCAGCAGCCAACTCCAGCTACTTTGTTGATATGTGCTTTTATATAACCAGAGTTCTAAGACCCTAGCAAAAGCATATCTTTTTCTTTTATTTCAGGATCCTCTTCGATTTCGGAGGGGTAGCAGAAATAGGACACAAAATTGACGGGGAAGATGGCGCTACTACGCTTGACTTGTCCATCTTGATCGCCCTAATAATCATACTCAAGTAGGTTACAAACTGGCTGAAGGGCTCCCATCCTTTTCGGTGGTTTCAAGGTTATGTATGATATGTATTTTGGATTTCCTTCGACGCCGCGGTGAAACGAATGTAAGGGTCTTCCGCTTGTACCGGCAGACATTGACCGACCGAAGACTCTCATCCGCAACAAACGTCATCTATAAAAATGTCAGAATAAATAGAGGAAGAACAGAAGTATGGGCCAACTTGTTTAATATAAGCGCTGTTCTTTGGGGAAAACTTGGTCATGACGGCCAAATATCACAAACAGGGTCGTGATTCTATCCCTTGGGTTAAAACATAGTAACGGAAAACAGCCCATCTACCACCCAGTGATGTATTGCCCTTATTGTAGCCCATGAAGCCAATATTGGGCTTGCAATATCGTCCTGGCAAGCCAAACAGAAGGTCATTTGGATCGCTCATGCGGTCCCTTTCCTGCCCATTGATTCCCATGGGAAATTTCCATTCGATTCCGGTATCAGCATGGATTTGAATTGACAAAATTCAAGTCGCAGAGTTGCAGAGTTGATGGTAATGTTGCAGACTCCCTGGCACTTTCGAGGCCATATCCCCATACAAATGCCTCTTGATCCTCCCCAGTCTCGGGAAACCCAACCCACTGGATCTTGTACTGAAGACGTCCTTGAGCCCAACGGTGATTGAGAATGCCATGGATGTAGAACTTGTCTAGACCGGTAGCCCCATTTCGTCCGTGAAGGCGCTTCGAGAGCTTACCTCGACAGGTACCGAACCTTCTTCTGTCTCCGAAAGCCTTAGCATCTTCTGCGACAGCTGCCTTGATGACTTGAGGTATCAAGTTGGGTTGGAAGCGGCCATATAACCAAGCATTTCGTTGAGGGAACTCGGTCAAGGTGTCGTATAGTTCGTCAAATCTCTTGACCTCTCGGCAAACCGTCAGGACATGGGCCTGGGAGGATCATTGGCTATATAGCGGACTTGGAAAATGTCCAAGAGAATTCACCTAGTGAAGTCTTTGGCGAACTGGTGTCATCGAAGGTGAGGCTGATGGCGCTACGATGAAGTTGCACCCATGCTTTGGGGACTGACTTTGACCCAGATCTTCCCGTTGATGACTTGATGTCCGATAATGGCCATGGCATCGTCTGGGTCGTCCACGACGGATACTATCATGGATGGTGTTTAGTTGAATGTGTGATAGTGCCGTGAAGAGAATATGGAGGAAGAAGGGCCGGGGGAAACCGGACTGATTGGCAAAGGCTGCGAAATGTTATATATATTCGTCTTGAACTCGAGAAAGTGAGGAGTTCTCAGTTTGGGAGGGCTGCGATTGCCACTCAAATAGCTTCCTTTTGTTGCATTGAAAAGCTTCCGAGGTCCAGGCAATGGTCCCTCATCTGCTTCAAGTTGTCTATAGCAGTTCCTATCAAAATCGGCAAAAAGGTTCTGATGGAGGCTCTCTCGACCAGACCTCCTCAAACTCCACCAACAGCCCTCGAACACATTGAGTTGCATGCCACCCCCGCTTCATCCTGTGGAGGGAGCTTGCAAAGGAAAGAGAACAGTATAACAGAGCCCAGAGACATGTCTATATTGGATGGCCCGAGACAGAGTTTCGAGCTCTTCAACAGCCTCATTTGTCCGAAGCTAGGGCTCAGTGGCCCAAAGATCAAAGGGTATGAGGGACCGTGCTTAAAGAGAGTTGTGAAGAATCTTGCTTGGACCAAGCTATATAATTTATGGCGCGAATAGACCCCAGTTCGCGGGTTGACAGGTCTGTCTCCCCCTTCATTAGAGGGTATCTGAGAGTAGGCCAAAATACTCCTTAGAGATCATTGTTTGTAGAAGGTGGCACACCTAAATGTAGTATTAGAATATGGTTCGTGGTAAGAGAAGGAAATGTGAGAGTATTCGAAATATTACAACATCCTGAGTGCAGAAGCCTCGACTACCTACTGACGGGAGGTCTCTCGAGCATAAGGAAATAGCGCATTTAACCAGAATACTTCACAAGAAGCGCCGTCAGAGTCTCGTGGGTAGCCTGGCCTCATCCAGTCGTGCACAAGCATGGTCAGAGGTGGATGTTTCTCCAAGGCCTCTTCCAGAGACGCGAGATAGCCCCGCGGGCAGTGGACTGTGATGTCCCTGTGTGTCACGACCGCAGTCTCTCGTTTCAGTCTCAGGCAATTGTAGCAGTCTGTCAGTAATGGCCTTCCATTTGGTCATGCCGGTAGTGTAGGCATTCTTCTTCGGGAAATCTCCCTAGCCAAGGTGTCATCTAATATATAGGGGAAGTCATGATTGATGGGACTGGTATTCAACTCTGTCTCATAAGCTGGGGAAGAGAAGGTATTTATAGGGAAAATGAGACCGGCGATTGCTTGGCCAAGGTGGTGATGAGGTCACGAGCGAGCACTTGATGCCTGAAGCAAAGGCAAAAGCATTTTGTATAAGCGATTATTTGGGCATCATGAAGAAACAGGCAACTCCAAGCACGTTTCACAACAGACCAACAAACACGGTACCCCTGAGTGAAAACAGTAGGTAAAGGGCAATGGTTCAAATAAATGCTGAAATATGTGTTTTGTATGGCGCCAGCTCCTGACTGCTGCATCATCGTTGTCGTCTAAAAATAACCCTACTCAACGCTCCATGTTAACATTCTACTCTACAGAGACTTGCCCATGAACTTTCTCTTGGTAAAGCTCAACCACCACTTGCTGGGCTTGGTCTCATCCCCATCGTATACCCTAGCGAGTAATCGAGTAGCAAGCTCCTGTCGAACCTGCGACATGTATTGCTTGAGCTGCTCCGCCTCTTGTCTATCCCTAGGGGGCTCATACATCTGATATCAAACATTAGCAATCCAGTGCATCCATATTTGCAGTTTTCTGCCAATTTGTCTAGCAGTCTCGTATACACACCTGGTTAAGGGGCCATCCAGGGTCGCCGGGAAGAGCAAAGTTAAGGTCAAGCGCCAAGTTCATAACATCCTTCTGAGCATCACGCAGAGAAGCCTGAGGACGGATCTTGGTCAGACAATCGCTGACAAACCAGATTCCATACACAAGCAGACGGTCGGCAGGGCCTTGGATCTCAAAGTTTCGGAAGAATGTGTTGGCACGGAAGAGGGCAATGACCTCGTCGAGGATATCATAGCTGTCGCTGTCGGGGTCGGGTGACTCGTTGGCCGGCAGAGGCGGCGAGGGAGCGGGAAGAGTGTAGGCAGGTCCTCGGGTCTTGGTACGGAGAGGAAGAAGAGGGAAGTTGCCGATTATGCGGGGGACATTGGGGTCCTGGTTAAAGACGGAGTTGTATGCCTAGAGGAGCAGTGTTAGCTTGTTACTCTCGTAAGAGACGGAGGCGGAGTGATGCAATAGGAGTGATGGTAGGTAGAGTGTGTTTGCATAATTGCTTGTGGGAGTATTGCATTATAGAGCAGATACATACCGGCATCTTGAACAGCAATTAATATACCAATTCCAGTATATCAAAGCTATTTGTTTGTTTGGGAGAAACGGACAAATCGGCGCAAGTTACGGACGGGCTGATGCTGAGTTGCGCTTCGTCACCGGCGGGGCTGCACCAAGCTCATGAAGCTCACCTCACTCGACTGGTGTGGGTGTGGGGCAAGCAAGGCTGCCCGGGCTGGGCCTAGCAAAGTTGATGCCTTATCTGAGCAGTGGGTGAGGTGAGTTGTCAGGCCACAACAAAATGGACGCTAATGTGGCGCAGCACTAGCTACCGCCACGTCGTGGATCTCCCTTTATGGCTGCCTAGAGTGTCTCCGATCTCTGACCCTCACGTGAACTCGTTACTCATTCGCGCCCATTCCCTCCGCGACGAATCACGGTGGCGACGCGCTTTTTCCCTCTCCCGGTGTGCAGACGCAGATTCTTCTTGGTGCATGCATTATATTACCTTGCAGGCAGTCAGTATCCACAGTACAGCCTAATAAGAGCAGCAAAGCAAACCTTGGTCTCTCCCGCCCTAAAGTGTGATTCAGTGTCACCGATATTTCTGGCTTCTCTCTCTTCCTCCCCGCCCTCCCTCACCCTCTCACCTTCTTTTTAATTTTGCTGAGAAAAAGATTTCCAGTTCAGTTGCCTTCTTCTCGAACTGGCTCCTTTCCTATTGGACGACTGTCAGCGGCTCTAACACCCCTTTTTTTACTTTTTTCGTCAATCTTTTGACAAGGGCGACGCTCGTGCCAGCCGCTAGCGAGAGCTTGTCACTGGAGACTGGAGATAAACAGGGAATCATCAAGGGCGCGTCGCAAAGTCCAGTTCAGCTCAGCTCAGTCATCACCAACAAACGGAAACAAACACCAAGCATCCATTCCATTCAGGCAACCAAACTCATAAGAGTCATCCAGAGTGGGCAGCAACTATCAAGTGTCGAATGCTTGCATTTGAGTAAGTTTGCGCAAACCTCTTTTTTCCAACCTCTGACATCAAAGACTTCCCTACAACAAACGCCATAACCAAGTACTGTACTGACCAAGTCTCCTCGCGACAGTTCTCTTTTGGGATACGGCGGCTTCATCGGACAGCTGCGCAGTTTGGTGGACATGGCAACTTCACGACCTTTTTCTTCTTCATCAACCACTCGGTCGCGCTATGGTGACGGCAACAGTAACGTTGCCTCACTGGACCTAGACACAGCGCCTTGTACATCGCAAGCGCCCGTGGTCACCCCGCGAAAGAGGCGTCCGCATCGCATCTACCGACCAGCCAAGAATTCTCTTTACGATATCTTCCAGCAGCACGTCGGCGTATCACTCTTTGTGCGACCCATCTGCTGGACCGATTTACACGCTCAGCTACTCGGCGCGAAATGGGAGGAACTGCCACCATGCGATACACCTCAGCCTACAGCCTCGCCAGGCACGCCACCATCGCGAGGGCATCTCAGCCCCTCGAATACCATCATCACTCTCAGCAACGCGCTCACTCAGATTCTTCTACCCGACCCGATGCACCCCATCCTCTCCTCCAATGCTGTCAAGACCGTCCTTCTGACGCTGTGGCCTACAGCTTTCAGCAAGTCACACTACCTACCCGAACTGCATCTGTATTTTGGCGGTCGCGTTTATCGTGATGCTGTACGCGCACAGCTCATGTGGAACTTCCCTTCGGCAGACGAGACAAAGGCTTCCCAAATTTCGTTCAAATCAGTCTCAACGCGACCTGCAGAATCTTTCAACATCTCAACACAATCCTCCCCTAACCAGGGCCCCGCTAATCTACCCATGATCTGTTACATTGGCAAGACTCAGCTGGCGTCAGTCCGAAACAATCTTTTTCGCGTCGCACCTGGTCCACAGAGATCATGGAATGAGCCTGTGTTTCAACTCCAGCAGCTAAGAGCTCGCATGCTTGTACCTTCAAACTCGGATCACGATGCGCATTTTGTGGGCGTTTTTCTCGGCATGGCGCAGAAGCACTTCTACCCTGCCCCACCTATCACTGGCAGACGCGATCTCCGAATGTCGCCAGACCATGCCATCCCACCATGCCCTAACTTCCACGACCTGAAGTTGAGGATCCTCACCCACGACATCGAAACATCCGAGTTCATCGTCTACACTGGATATATAACAAAGGAATTTCTAGAGAAGTTCCACGATCCCTTCAAGGCTCCTCTCAACGACGACGATGCTGTTATTTCTGGTCTCAAGATTGAATACGCAAGGGTTCCTATTTGGCCAATTTTGGGTCTCCGAGAGAGACTTGGCAAGGCTTTGGGCCAAGAAGTTGTCGGAGCTTTTAACCCAGATGAGATAGAAACATGGGAGAAAGACCCCGAGACACAGGGCGGCGAGAAGCGCAAGCGAGATGTTCTCTCCGAAGTCGTGAACACCAGCTTCGAAGAAGAGTCTGAGGAAGAGCCAACAATTGTTTCCAAGAAACGCTGTCTGAACGAGGGCGCGCCAGTGGGCGTGGTGAATTGAAAGCAGGCTGCATGCAGTGTATGATATGAGCTAGGCATTGGAGGGATATACCCACGGTTAAGTTTGAGGGCAACAGGACGCATACGGTACACTTCACTAGACATGGGCTGGACTGTCTTTGGGATTGCATGAAGACTATCTGCCTCACAGGCACGCATAGCATTGGCAACAGTGCAAGATCATCTGGGGACTGGGTTATGAACAGGAGCATTTGGTTTTTTTGACACATGAAGCGGGTGCAAGGTTCAGGGCATGTAATATCCCTTTCTTCTTAATTTTTCCTCCCAAGTTAGATAGTTAGGCTCTTTTGAGCGACGAATTTACGAACATATTACTGAATCATTGGCCGTGCGTGATAGAAATTATGATACTGTGATTGTGATATTGAAGAAAAGGTCGGTGATGTCAGGTATTTTAGTTATGGCGTCTTCTAACTTATGATTCCTTAGGGGGCTCAAAGGAATAGAGCACCTTAAGATTAATAAACCTGTGATTGAAGCTACGATCACCCATCCAATATGGCACTATGCCTTCAGCTATAGTGATATGCCTCTCAGTCGGCCTTTCGGGCTTATCCACCCCGACATTAAGACGGTTTTCGACCATTAGCAGACACGACATAAGCTCTTCAACCAGTCAGACATTAGCAGCAACTAGTCTCTTCAGAAAACCACATGTCTATTCATCTCACGTATCAACTTGAACGGATGTCGTCCGAGCCTCGGGATGCTGCTCGACTACACCATCTTGTATGTTGCTTACGAGCGGAGAGTCAGCTTCGAGAACTTGAGGGCTGCTTGCACCTGCATAAGAAGCTATATCTAGTGCTCTTTGAGTATAGTATCGTGAGAGCTTCCTATTTCGAACATCGGAAGAGCGGAGAGTGGTTGTGCGTGTGATGGTGGAATAAGTAAACGGTTGTAGGGTTGGAACTCTACTAGATTGGTTTGTTTTGTTTTATGGTCTGATTAAGATTTTGGAGTCAAGACTGCAAGTACCACTGTTTTGTTTTGATACTGGGGAGATACCTAACCCTTGGGTAAGGCTGAGTTTCCGATTTATCATTTTAGCCGGCGTTGGGAACAAGGTTGTTTGTTTCTACCGCTTAGATTAATTGTTTCAATGGCAGCTGGAAAGCTGGGGTTGGTTGTATGTGGGATGACGTTCTGATGCGAATGTATAAGACAGGGGATAATATTGGATGTATTCATTCGCGGGGTAAATTTCTCAGCAACTCCAGGTACAGTAAGATGCTCGAGTTGGTATTTGTAAATACCTCATCAAATAATAGATATTTTGTATTAAATCATTACTTACAGACCGACATTTGTCCCCGCATTCTTATTCCTCTCACCTTGTGATACCCCGGAGTCTTGCGGGTCTCCGGGGCCGAAGATAGATGTGCAGACCAGGATCCGGGGTCCGGGGTACAAACCTTCTTCAACGGAGAGTGCCTGAGCGAGTAGCATCTCAACTCCAACCAGTATTTACTTCCCCACCATCTCATCTTCCTCCGAGACCACCCTTTGGCCCTCTATCCACCAACCAGAACAAACCACTATAACGAAAGCTATCCAGCTGATCGTCGATCCCCCCTCCACCACGTGTCCTATCGCGCCGGACCTTTCTTCTAAAAAGGCACAACTGCCTCGGTCGTGAAGAGTCAGAGCTTGGAAGAGAGGATTTGCAGTTTGGCAGCTGATTTCCCCACGGGGAAGCGGGGCTATCATCAACAGTCTTTCGGGTCTGGGGCTCCTTTTGGTTTGACTCGGTTGTGATGGCCTCGAGAGTGCGGCCATGGCTTCCTCTTCTGGGGCGGAGATGCTGGGATGCTGTTGAGAGAAGGGCGGTTCAAGTCGACGTCGCCCGGGGTTGGGAACTCAATATCGTTGAGAAGTGTCCAAGCGGAAGGGAACGAGCACAGAATACCATGGCCAAGAAACAGTTCAAATTGAGCTCGTTTCCCTGATGAAAAGATCATCATTCAGCTGAGACCACGGAAAGCAGCATCTATTGGCTCTGGGAAGATTTATACTTCCTTCTCTCTCAGTTGTGGCCCATTTGAGTCTTTGTTCCAACTACTGCTCTTACACTTTGAGCTCAGTCCTCGCTCTACAATGAGGTTTCAAAGTCTTGTCTATGGCTTCGGCCTTCTCACTGCCGTGGCCGCTGTCCCAGCTCCGTTTCCTGCTCCGGATGCAATTCCAGATCGGAAACCTGCTGAACCTGTCTCACCAGCTATCGAGGAACGAGCAGCCAAAGTCACCGTAGCTGTTCCCTCTGGCACCGTTATTGGATCAAGCTCTGGCAAAGTCGATTCCTTCAGAGGAATCCCCTTTGCAGATCCACCAACAGGCCCCCTGCGTCTCAAGCCCCCGAAGAAGCTATCCAAGTCTTTGGGCAACTTTGATGCATCAGGACCGACTAGTCCATCATGTCCTCAAATGTTCATCTCAACTGGAGGTCAAGATGTTATCCAAAAGTTTCTCTCAGACTTCCTAGCCATCCCTTTCCTTACTCCTATCACTGGCCAGGAGGACTGTCTCACCATGACTGTCCAACGGCCTGCAGGTACAAAGGCCGGTGACAAGCTTCCTGTTCTCTTCTGGATCTTTGGCGGTGGTTTTGAGCTTGGCTCAAGTGCCATGTACGACGGTACTAGTCTTTTGGGTACTGCCATTGATCAGGATCAGCCTTTTGTCTTTGTTGCTGTCAACTATCGCGTTGCTGGCTTTGGATTCATGCCAGGTGCTGAGATTCTGAAGGATGGAAGCGCCAACTTGGGCCTTCTCGACCAGCGCATGGGACTTGAGTGGGTTGCTGATAACATTGCGTCCTTTGGAGGTGATCCTGAAAAGGTCACTATCTGGGGAGAATCCGCCGGCGCCATCTCTGTGCTTGACCAGATGGTTCTATATGGCGGTGATGCCGACTACAAGGGCAAGCCCCTATTCCGTGGCGCCATTATGAACTCTGGTAGTGTCGTTCCAGCGGAGCCTGTGGATAGCGACAAGGCACAAGCTATCTACGACGCTGTTGTAAAGGATGGCGGGTGCTCTGGAGCTTCTGATACCCTCGCATGTCTCCGCGGTCTGAGCTACGACAAGTTCCTAAAGGCAGCCAACTCTGTTCCAGGACTGCTGTCGTATAACTCAGTGGCTCTATCTTACCTCCCGCGACCAGACGGCAAGGTTCTCCCTGACAGCCCAGAAATTCTCATTGTATCAGGGCGTTATCACGCTGTTCCCATGATCAACGGAGACCAAGAGGACGAAGGCACACTCTTCGCTCTGTTCCAGCCAAACTTGACCACCACGGCCAAGTTCGTCGACTACTTGCAGAAACTCTACTTCCAAAAGGCCACCAAGGAGCAACTGACTGAGTTGGTGAACACATATCCCACAGCTCTCAGCGCAGGTAGTCCCTTCCGAACATCCCTCCTCAACGAGGTGTCCCCAGGCTTCAAGCAGCGGGCTGCCATCTTGGGCGATCTCGTCTTCACTCTCACACGACGAATCTTTCTCCAAGCAGCAACAGTTATCAACCCTGACGTCCCAGCATGGTCTTACCTCGCAAGTTATGACTACGGCACGCCAGTTCTGGGAACGTTGCACGGCTCGGATCTGCTGCAGGTGTTTTTCGGACTTTGGCCCAACAACGCTATGCGCAGCATCAGAACGTACTATTTCAACTTTGTGTATAATTTGGATCCTAATAAGGGTGTCACCAAGTATGCTAATTGGCCTGAGTGGAAGGAGAGCAAGAAGCTCATGTGGTTTGAGACGGCGAACAAGAATAGCTTTCTCAACGATGACTTTAGGAGTGAGTCATATGATTGGATCTCGAAGAATGTGGAGAGTTTACAGGTATGAGCTATGGCATAGTTATGAGAGAAGAAGTTTATGGATTGGATAATATGAAACATATGTTTAAATAAGACCTGTTACATTGTGAGCTTTATTTCATAACGGCAACATGTACATCAACGCCACAAATCGTATTCTCGCCTCAAATTAACAAACAAGCCAAAACACCAAAAAGAAATGGTCCTATGTATGATATTGAGACATGCAAAAAAGCAAAAAGAAAGGGTCTGGCCGGGGATTGAACCCGGGACCTCTCGCAAGCTATGCTGTAGGGTTTGCCCTAAGCGAGAATCATACCACTAGACCACCAGACCGATCAGAGTTCAGAAGAACTGGTTGATTTATTGGAGACTAGTTCAAAGTTTATATCTTATATCCTACAAGAATAAAACTTAAGACATTGATTCAGCATAAGATGGCCAGTGTCTCACCACAGTGCCCCACACCTAGTCGATGGTCTTCACTAGTTACAGTACAAGCTTAGCATGGATAGCAGATCCCAATAAGTACCATACAACACCTTCCCTCTTAGTGAAGCATTGCACCTCCATCATAAATCGTCCATTCCTAGAGTGTTCGGTCAGAATGGTCACTTGTATCGCGTACTTACATTGTAGACCTCACTTACGCTGGTGAATCGGCCCTGTATAGCTTACACGGCAGGTGGGTGGTAGGTCGCAGGTGGCTCTTCCAAATCCTCAGCTGTGATATGAAATGGCGATGGTAACTCAAGGCTACATAAAGATGAATTAGAAATTATAGAAAACATTCGGAGATCGATGAGAAACGCACCTCAGTTGAGTAGAATCGTGTGGTGCAACGACAGTTTCGATTGCGTGTCTGTAAATGCCGTTATCGGTGGTGGTGTTTCTGCGACGCACTGCCATGTACGCGAACCAGCAACTGAGGCATGCTATGGGTAAACTGATGAGAGTTATGATACCATCTATCGAAAGGCCACCCATGGTGTATGAATGGATAAGACAAACCTCGAAGCACCCAGAACGAGTTCATTGATATAACTTATATATCAGCCTTTCGTACAAACGGCTGGGGGCCGGGGCTGAGCCAAATTGGTGGAATTTAAAATACGGTCCCTCAATGGGTGAAACACCAGTGAATTCAGGTGTATGCCGGAACCATGTATTTTGTCCTCCAGAAAGGATTTTGAGGAAAATTGTAGCCAATCGACTTATACTGCTACCAACTACCGCCCTATACAGCATCAAAGTGGTGTGGGCGGGGGGGGATTAGGACGAGTTTGTGCGACGAGTTCTAAACTATTTACAACATTTACATATATCATGGGTCTCATCCAACGAAACCGACGCCTCTAGCAAGATATTTACAATGTCTATTTCAAGAAAAGTTTAATTCACTATTCACACACAGTAGTGTCAGAATTAGTTGCAGTTCAAAGACAGAGCAGTTTCAATTGTGGTCAAAACATGACCAATTATATTTAACTTTTATTACAAACATGCTCTAACGACATCATAATTTACATAGTCAAGCATATCCATGAGCGTTGAGCCACTCCTTGAGCTTCTCAGAGTCACGCTCACGGTACGCAGCACGTCCACGAATCTTGTCCTTGACGGTTCCAAGAGTACGGTTAAAGCTGCTGGTGTCCTTGTCGGCCATGAACTTCTCAATATCCTCAACAGCAGCAACATTGGTGAAGCGGCTCAGACTGAGGTTCATGTATCGGTCGACAACGACAGGGTTACCGAGCTTGGTGATGACGGCATCCCAGTTATCCTTCATGAACTGCCATTGGATAGGACGGCCGACGACGTTGTTGGCGACGGAACCACCAAGGACGTGCATGTCTCCGGCGGGAACAGCGTTGGATGGAGGAGATTGGTTAAAGTTGAAGGGAATAACCTCATTCTTGAGGAGCTCAGTATCCTTAACGAGACCAAGAACGCTGAGGGAAAGCAGCTTTCCGTCGATAGACTTGGTGTTGAGCCACTCCTTCTTGAGGATCTCAACAGTGCGGGCAGGCTCCTTCATGATGGCAGCACGCCAGACAGCAACACGGAGGGGAGCGGGAATAGGGTTAGCCTCAGGGTTCTCAACCCAAGCGTTGAAGCGCTTCATGGCTTCCTCGGTAGCACTATATATGTCAGCAAATTCACTTCCATCTGGGGTAACACAACTTACGCGGGGTGACCGCTGGCAACAGCAACGCCAATAATCTCCTTTCGCAGAATACCGGTAAGGTAGTCCTCGCCCTCGGGGAACTCCCAGCCAACCTCCTTGACCTTCTGGTCGATGAGCTTCAGAGTGAAGTTATCCAGAGCCTTCTTGATGGACTCATCCTCTCCAAAGACGGACTTGACGCCACCAATGGAGTCGAGAACCTGGCGCCAGACCAGAGTGTGGGTCTCCTTGCCGAAACCCTCGAGGAAAGTCAAGAGAGCAGGGGTGGTGCCGTTACCAGCAAAGGCAAGGTCAGCAGTAGATCCGATGATAGAGATCTTATCCTCGGTGCTGAGCTTGTCGAGCTGAGTGCTCAACTTGGCAAGACGCTCAGGGGGGTAGTTGACACGGTAGAAGCCAGTAGCACCGCTGTTGAGCTTGTAGAAATCATCATCGATGTCACGGATGGTGTCCTCCTTGCTGGTCAGAGACAGAGAAGCGATACCAGCGTGGTCCTTCTTGCCCTCAAGACCCAGAGGAACCCACCAAGTAGTGGTGTCATCCTCAGCCTTGACATCACCAGTAGACAGGAATCGAGACTGCTTGACGGAGATTTGACCAGGCTCCTCAGCAACGGTGAGGACGGGGTGGCCAATCTTAGAGATCCAAGGGTGCATGAGCTCAGTCACGTTCTTGCCTGAGGCCTCGCCAAGGGCATTCCACAGAGCAGTGGTCTTGGCGTTTCCGTAGGCGTGGGCCTTCAGGTAGTTGGAGACACCCTTGAGGAAAGTCTCAACGCCGAGATGGTTGGCAAGCATGCGGATGGCAGAGCAACCCTTGAGGTAGCTGATAGAGTCGAAAATCTGGTTGACATCAAGAGCATCACGGACAGGAACGTGGATAGGGTGACTGGCACGGATACCATCCAGACGGAAAGCAGCCTCCATACCCTCGTTGACGAACTGAGCCCAGACTTGCCAGTCGGGGTGCAGGTGGTCAACAGCGTGCCAACCGACCCAGGTAGCGAAACCCTCGTTGAGCCAGAGCTCATCCCACCAGTCCATAGTGACAAGGTTGCCAAACCACTGATGAGCCAGCTCGTGAGCGACAACATAGGCAACAGCGTTCTTGAATCGGGGATCAGAGGTCTTCTCATCGTAGAGAACCTGGGTAGTACGGTAGGTGACAAGACCCCAGTTCTCCATGGCGCCATGAGTGAACTCGTGAACAGCGATCAAATCGGACTTGGGCAGAGGGTAGTCGATGTCGAAGATCTCGGAGAAGAAGTCAATGATCTTGGGAGCGTGCTGGAGAGCCCACTGACCCTGTTCCTTCAGACCACGGGTGGTGTAGACACGGACAGGAATCTGCTTGCCATTGTACTTGCGGTCGGTGAAAGCCTCGATGTACTCAAAGTCACCGACAGCCCAGGCCAGAAGGTAGGTGCTCATGACGGGAGAGGTCTCGAAAGATACAATGTTCCAGCCATCCTTTGAAGGTCGAGTCTCCTTGACAGGCATGTTGCTCAGAGCAACCTGATCGGAAGGAATCTCAATCTCGAAGTCGAAAGTGGCCTTGAGGTTGGGCTCGTCGAAGCAAGGGAAAGCTCGGCGAGCATCACAAGCCTCGAACTGGGTGCTGAACATGTAGTGCCATTCGCCATCGCTGGGAACCGAAGCAGAGGGGGTCTCGGCAGGCTTATACTTGCTGCGGTAGAAACCAGCCATATCATTGTTGATGATACCCTCGAATTCGATAATCAGGGAAGCCTTGGAAGCGACGGGGAGCTCCTCATCAAAAGTGATGGTAGAGCGTTGAGCCTTGGCGTCATACTTGAAGTTTGTGGATTCGAATGACTTGGAGTCGATGGAGACCTTGGCATGCGAGAGCTTGAGTTCGAGAGTGTTAACGATAATTTCCTTTGTGGACTTGGTGATTTCCGAGTCGATACTGTAGAGCTGTCAGAGGTGGCTTGACGGATGAGGGGTAGATCCAAGCGTGACGTACGTAACGGTTCCCTTGTAGGTCCAGTTGGTAAACTCGAGATCCTTCAAGGACAGCTGGTAGTGCTTGGGCTTGACATTGTCGGGGAGAACGTCGCGGTCAGTCATTGTTTCGTTGCGGGCGAGTCTGGCGTGGGCGGAGCAAGCTCGATCAGAGATCTTAGGGACAAGACTAGGTGAGGTGACGTTAGCAAGCTATAGCTTCGAGCTTTAGCTTAGCAAGAAACTCGAGGAATCGAGATTTTGCTCAAGAGAACAATGGGTATAATAGAATGTGGAATGAAGAGACTGGAGAGATGGATGGTAGATATGAAAGCGGAAGAAATGGAATGATATAGAATAACAAAAGTGCAATGGACTAAGGCAAGGACGGTTCCCCGACAACAGCGTGATGATGCAGGAAGTGAGGGACCTGGGATGGACCCCGCGGTGGGGTGTGGGTCGGGTCGTGCCAGAGAGGCCCCAGAGCTCCCCTCCATCTCTCCCGGCTGTAGGTACGTATTGGGTGGTTGTTGAACTTCTGCAGTGGGAGAGAGCGTCAAATCGGGAGTAACGTACCTCCGAATACCGATCGGCATAGACATAGACATAGGCCGTCCATTATCACGGCGACTGTTCAACGGCTTCACTTGGCCGTTTACAAGTGAAGCAAGGCCTCTAGAAAAGTTGAAAATACCTTGAGAAACAGACACAGACGGTGCCGTCTGCCGTGTAATCACCGATAGTGGGCTACAACTGCTCCACAGCCGTAGATGTCGCAAAAGGCCCTTGGACGACGACATTTTGGCCCGGGATCCTCACCCTTTTCAGGAGTGACGCGCCGTCGCAATTGGGCAGGTCGTTGATAAATTCTTATGGGAATGGTTTGGATATCAATGTTATCCTCTTTCAGCCACTGAGAGACCCCATGGATGGCACTTTTGTAGCTACTAAAAAGTGCCTGTTGAGGTTGTGTCGAAATTTTCGGGTTAACGTGAGGCTCAGAGCGTAGTATGCCGCATTGCCGGCGACAAGCGAGCGAGATACGAGATAGCGATAACTGCTCCGTGTGTGTCTTGTCATGACAATAATTTGCACTGTACATCATGAGACGATAGGGTAGCCAGATATCGGGAGGACTTTATCGACTGCTTTTCCTGCAATAATACATGAATGTCTAGAGGTGTGACGGTATGAGTAATTAGCAACAACACTCTACTTGGTTTACTCAGGTCTTTCGCAAACTAAGACAACTTCATTACAGGAACAAATCATTTGTTAGACACTCTTGATGTAGACATAAATAACGCTCATGATTCAACCCAGCAATCAGATATAATAAACGCATCTAGCGCTGTTGATGAAGTAACATTCTATCCGCTATTCCAACCAAAAAGAAATCTGCCACCAAACCCGTAAATACTATCAATGCTGCCTTGACCTCCTTAAAGGGGCAAGCATGATCCAATCCCGCCAGAGAAGCCATATCGGCTATCCATACCAGTACGCCATGCAAACCAAGTCCAAAAGCGCTTCCCAGTAAAAGCAAATTCCCTCCCTGCCTGAGTAAAAAGACCAAATGCTAACCTCCGAGAAAAAACCATGCATCCATATTGCTCGTCATGCATATCACGCTTATCAAAGAATTCAACTTATTATATCTAGGCCGATATCTCTTCTTGCTCGACCTTTGTGGCCACTGCATCCCACCAAGGCCCATGGGCTGCTCTGTCCACAGTCCCAATCTTCTCCAGTAGGTTCGAAATCTCTCTCACTCGGTCAACAAACTCGGAGAGTCCGAGACTGGCCAATTTCTCACCAGCTGTGTTAGCCGCCTTGACCTTTTCACTTGCTGATCCAGCAGCCAGGCGGGCAAGAATGTTGCCCCGCAGGCGGGTGAGCAAAAGTCGTAGGACAGGCTCTCTGGGTTCGCTTCCGTGTTGTGCCATGTCTTGGCTGGCAGTCAGAACCTTCGTGACCAGAGCGCGAAGATGACCCTTGGTCGCCGTCGGCATCGATCGACCTGACTCGAGCGCAGCCATGACACCATCCACGGTAGCCTGCAGAGGATGGCCGGCTTCGAGGACCGCCATGATGCGGGATGCCTCCATCTTCCATGAAGATCGAACGTCTCGCTTCAGAAGGTTCTTGCATTGTAGCAGAACTGCTCCTGCAGTAATGACCCGCTGAATGGTGGTAGAGACTTGAGCGATGCGATTGTAATCCAAACGAAGCATCTCTGGCACCTCTTCAATGGGTGGAGGAGTAATCTTTGTGAAGATGTCAACGAGCATCTGTGCATAGAACCGTCCAGCTGTTGGTCGTGACCTCGTGTGATTGATACCCTCAGGGTCTCTCTTCTGGACCTCTGCCAGGACCTTTCCTCGAGAAGCTTTCCATGCTGCCTCAGCCGCTGCAAGACCAAGTTGGCCTTTCTCAACATCCTCGGCAAATCTCTTGGCCTCGTATGGGGCTGCGGACTCAATGAGTTGAGGCGCAGCGATCCTCATGAGGTAGTTGATATAATCGCAAAGCATTAGATCAATGAAGCCATTCAGAGCTTCGACCCGATCGATAATATTACCGTCTGCCAACTTGTTCTGAATCAATTCCTTAACTTCTTCGTCACGGAACGGGGCACAGAGTTTAGGAAGAAGAGACGCCATCGCAGTAAAGAACTTCTCGTAGGAGAAGTTGCCAAGAGCAAATTGCCTCTCTGCCATCTCGGGATCCAGGATCTCACCAATGAGGTTATACATCGAGTTGCCTGGCTTCAGCAGACGCTGAAGCTTCTCCTTGATGTTGCTAGCCACGAGAGCGAAGAATTGGAAGTTGATCGCACTGTCGTCACCGTCCATGGTGGCCCGCATCTTTGTATAGATTGGTTGCGAACGTTCCGACTGCTGTTCTCTGTACTCATCAGGAGACAACTGATACTCTTTGTTGATGGCTAGCTCATGCACCACAATCCTGTTATTCGGCAAAAGACCGTTGAGGCCAGTCTTTGGAGCAGGAGCTTTTTCTTGGGCTTTGCTCGCCGGTGTAGCAGGTGGGGTGGGCGTTTGTGAATCGGGTGAAACCAAACTGTTGGCAGTCTCGGATGCTTCTCCGTGTGCATTCTCAGCCACGCGGGGCCTTGTGTCACCAGTCTTCTTCTTGGCAGAGCGAGCTTTGCGGGCTTCGGCGACCGCATCGAATATCATCTTTTTGCCCTTTTCTGGGCCTGCTAGCTTCTTGATGCGCACTATGAGCATCAACTGATTATCCTGGATGCTCTTCTTGTAGAGAGCCGTGGCAGCATCGTCGGTTGTATCCTTGACGGTGTGGTAGATCGCGTCGAGCTCAACAAACTGCATGAGCATCACCTCAATCAAGGCATTAGAATCCCGGGATTTCCAGGCGATGAAAGCATTGTAAAAGGTGGCATATGTCTCAGGAAGTGACTTCTTCAGTGCCGGGGGCATGGTGTATTTGTTAGCGGATGTTAAGCGAGAGAGGATGTTCTCAAAAGAAATGAGCAAGTCCCGTGCCTTGCCTACCAAGCCCTGCAATTGAGGGTTGGCAAGGTCTGCAGAGGGCAGTCGGTGAGAAGTGAGGACATCCGTGACTTCTGCGTCACCGTTGTCATTCTTGTTGCTGAGAACTTGATTAGGATGACCAAGGATCAAGTAGGCACTGAGAAACGTGCGAACGGCTGTCATCTCGCCAACCGATCCAGTCTCACCTTCCTCAAGACCACATAGTCGAAGTAACTGTGCAGTGATAACAAGGACCCTCTCCTGAGCCAGAAGTTCAACGACAGTATCGAAGTGTGTATCCCTGATACCATCCACGGTCAGGCCAAGATTGTTGAACTCGGAAATAGCTCTCTTTCGGAGGTAGCCACGCCACCACCACTGGATGCTTGTTGCCGCTTCCTCTTCAGTGGGCTTGCGTCTCTCTGGTTCGACAATATCGGGCATGGAATCGGTAGGCTTCCTGGTCATAACACTCTGCCCACGAGTCCGCTTGGACGCATTCTTGATTCGTAGTTCCTCCCTTCGTCTTTCTGCCTCGGCCATTCTCTCCTCAATCTGGGCCTTCAACTTGGCAATATCCTGCTCTCGCTTCTCTTTCATGAATCCGGCAACCTGCCTCGCCTTCTTGACTTCTTCCGCACAATTGGCGACGATCTCTGCCAGATTGCGCTCCCTCGCTTGCTGTGCCGCAATGGCTCGCTCCTCGGATACTGTAGTATCACGGTGAGTCGCTTTAGCGAGAGCTGCGCGAATGCGAACCTTTTCGGCATGCGCCGCTCTGTCGGCAAGTCGCGCCCTGCGGTCCTCAAGGAATGAGGCGCGGCGGAGATGCTGAGCGACATGCTTGCTCTGCTCACCTCCACGGTGACTGGATGGCTGAATGGAAGAGCATCGTGAGTGTGCGGATGAGAATGAGTTGCGGCGCGACGAGGCAGCCGAATCTCTGCGACGAGCGTGGGATGGGCGATAGAAACGGGCGGCGATGTGGGGAGGTGGTGTGTAAATTCTCGAGTCGTCATCTAGGACGTCGTCTTCCTCTTCCTCATCTGGTGGAGGCATGGACAGATCAAGTCCATCTTCCATTTCTTGGTCTGAAGGTGATCCGTTGGATTCTTCGATATTGCGCGACGGCTCCGTCAAGTCGTGGGAGAGGCGGCGCATCGTGTTGGCGGCTGATGACAGATGTGACATGGCCACCGTGAAAAGATTATGTCGATAAGTTACCGGAGAATAGTTCAATGGTAAAAGGATAGTCGATCCCAAGGCGGGAAATGCGTCTCGTAGTCGACGCCCAAACGGGGAGGCCGGCCTGGAGGTCGGGCTGGGCGTTGGAAGCGTAAAGTCAAGAGCCTGTTTCGTCAGGGCAGCTCTGGTGGCGCAGTGGGATCCGTGTGCGGTTTTGAATCAGCGGGCAGCAGAAGGCTAAAACGGGAGAGTCTAGTCCGCTAAACGAGCCCACCAAAGAATGATGAAGGGTTGAATTAAAGGACTGCACAACGAGTCGCAAAGAATGTGTATAAGAGGACTTGGATGAAGAGAAACGAGGGGAATGTGGAAGAAAGAATATAAGTATTGCACAAGCCGGTATTAAAGCTTACAGGAGCGAGAGGCCTTGGTGAATAAGATAAGATCCAATGGAAGTGGAAAAGAAGTGAGTGAGGTTGGAGGAGAAAACAGCGGCGAGAAGATGGATGGATTGGATGCAATTGGATGCCAGATGGAGGCGGGGAATCAAGCCAATGAAGTGTAAATCCTTATCGTTGGATGCCTTGCACTTGCCTGTCCGTTAGGTTGTTGCAGTTGCAGTTGCAGTTGCACATGCAGTTGGTGGCTTGAAGTGCCGCTCTTTCCACTGCTTGCGACACAGTTGACAACAAAAGGAAGGCACCAACAAGCAACAGATGCGCCGCGACTACCTTAAAGGGACACAACCTACAAGAAGGAGCGAAGTGGGGGTACAAAAAGGAAGGTTCCAGTTTCGATGATTGATTGAAAGCATGGACGTTTTTTGTTAATGAACAAGTCCCTTTTCCTTGTAGCATTGTGAAACTTTGACGCCCCAGCTTCGTGGACAGTGGGCAGTGGACAGGGCATGTGTCAGAATCCCTGGAGTCTGGGGGTTTAGACCACTGAATACAGTGGACTTCTCACTGGCCTACAGCGAATGTAGTTACACGATAGTGAGTTAGGTCAGCTTGTAAGATGAGCTCTAATCCATTCCAAAGAACCCACCAGAACCACGTCTCCGCGATTATCAATCACATCACTTTTGTAAACGAGCATCGCCTAACCTCATCCGTTGGTTTTTCCCATGGCTGGCCGCTGGTGTAAGTCAGCGAGCGATACTGAAACGAGGCCCTCGCCCTATCCCCCCGGCTCGGTCATGCCCGTCTCGTCTCATACCCCAGCCATGGCATTTCTATCTTTGGCTTAAGAAAAGCCCCCAGATTCATGCATTCTTGATACGTCATCACACGTGTTTCCTCTTCTCGTGACGCCCTGCCAAGCCTAGATTGCGATAGTGCATTGTGCGACGGGACAATTAGCTATTATTCGGTCAATATACGCCTCAATATATCGCGTGACGCTGATGGTAAAGATCCATGATGACCAATTAGGATACAGATGGATTTGGATAGCATGGACTACATTATAGATTATTGTACTCCGTATTGGGCTTGAGCTTGAATGTGCTTAGCGTTACATACAAGAATTCATGATTCGACAGAATCAACACCACCTTCAGCACTTACAGTCAATCAAATCTTCACATATCTTACAGTCTGCTAATTTCAATCAACACAATGCAATGTAGTAAGCGCGTACGCAATGTATCCTTCATGATCTTACTATGCCAGTCCCATGATTCCAAGGTTGCTCCGTTCCCCTTTCATCATTCCTTTTTTCTACTATACAGAATCCCCCGAGAACCAATCCCTCTCATAGTATATCAAGCCAAGGTCCCCGTAACGTCATTTTTTATAATGTCCTTTCGTAAGCATTGCATGCTCGCTGTGCCAGCCTCCTTATAAGAATCATACGCAGCTGAACCATTAAACGCCTGTACTATCCGTCCAATTCCCAATTGTTGCATTATTCCATTTGCTCCATGCAGTTGTGCTCCATAATACCGTTGTTTATTCGTGATGCATCCTGGTTTCAGTGGCGAAGGCTTCCACTTCGTAGACGTCCATTTGGAGCGTTTGACGCTCGTTCGTTCATCCTCGTTACCCATTCAAGAACTGTCTCATAACAGAGAACATACTGCCTCAAACTCTGCACCATGCTGAGTCGCTGTTCTCGGAAATCCTCCACCGTCTTCTGGACCAGATCCACGCTATCGTCGTATACCCAGTCAGTGTCGATGTATGCGCCGCCTCGAGCCACTTGTCTCTCCATGTTGGACCTCTGACCAGGTGTGTAAAAGTTGAAGTGCTTGGTAGACCGGGGTGACGTGTTCCCGTTTTCTCCCATGTTAACATCCCCTTCGTGATCGCGAGATCGTACCGAATCCATCCTAGCTTGTCGTTGACGCTTCAGCATATCAATCACACTGTCAACAGTGCAGAATGTTCCAGTGCGGCCACATCCAGCAGAGCAGTGCACCAGCATTGGTCGCGCACGAGAATCAGCCTCTGGCTCATCGTACCAAGTGATAGGAAGTGACTCCATCGAAATCTTGGATCCCACCACCGAAGGAGTTTCGACAGGTAGAGCAGAACGCTGCATAACGTTGGCCAACTCAACTAGAGCCAACAGGTGTGATGGCTGGGCAGGTGTGCCAAAGTCAGGCCAGGATGGGAAGTGCAGGTGCGTGATCTCTCGAATGGGCGCAAATGGGTGGGCGGTATGCGAAAGCGCAAACTTTCGAACAATGACGTAGGGTATCTCTTCTGGACCTTGAGCTGGTCTTGGTGTTGGTGCCGAAGACTCAAATGTGGTCGTTGTGGCAGCGCGCTTGCGTCCCGCCTCGCTGGCTGAAACAGATGGCGTGTGATGAGACTCGGACCTATGCTTGTCGATGTCGAGAGAAACCTTCTTTTCGGACAGAAGCTTGAGTCTGATGGCTCCAAAGTCTCTGCCCTTCCAGTAAGGATGGCACTTGAGCTGGCCGCCTTCGGATTCAGCAGTCAACATGACTACAACACGCACATCCTGCTGCCAAATAACAGACCAAAAGTCCTTGAGTCATGTTAGTCAAGCTTTGTATAGTGTAAGTGGCTGAGAACATACCTCAAAGGTGGCGGGGAGGGGTCCTTGGGTGGCGATGTACTGTTTGTTGCTTCGAGATGCCTTGAGATGGCTGGCATTGATATAATCGCACGAACCCTCAGGTTTCTCTTGCAATTTGACCCGAGCGTGCTCGAAAGGCAAAATATCCTTGTATCTGTTCTTGACACCCTTCTCAACACCGCAAAGCTGTACCTGATTTCGCTTGTCTCTGTTTTGAGGGTTGAAAGCCGCATATGCCGCCTTCATTCGGGACTGTTCATCAACCTCGATATGCAAGAACTTGTCCGAAACCTTCTTTCCGTGGTCAGGCTTTGCGGCCGCCTCTCGAAGCCAGCGAGGCAAGGATGGTGAGTCAAGGGCAGAAGGTCGTGAAACATCCAGTTGGCCAACACCATCCGCGAGGTCCATGTTCTGTCGGATGTTGGAGAAGAATGGATTAGCGCCATTGCTGGCATTGGGAAGCATGACTCCGCCGATGACAGGTGCAATCCCTCCATGACCAGGTCCAGGCTTTCCTGGAGAGCCGGTGGCCGATTGGTGGTCAATGAAGTCTGGGAAGTTCTCCTGGAAAGAATTGAAGCCACCCTTCAGAATACAAGTGCCACCAGTATACCCCTCATTTGTGAACTTCTTGATCATGTTTTGAGCGGTAATTGCATCGCGCTTATCGGACGCGTGAGCATCGTAAACCACGATAAAATCAGTGTCCTTCCATGTAGAGAACTTGTCCGAACTGGCACTGTTCTGGAAAGTCTGCTTCAGTTTCTGGATGTTGAAGGTGGCTCGCTTAAGCAGAGTGGTGGGGATACAAAGATTAAGAGCACCCTGAATCCTCGACAGGGCGTAGTTCTGTGATGATCGTAGGTCAAGAATGAGTAGTCGATCCTGTTTCACATTTTGAAGCATATCCCTAAGTTGCTGGCCAGCGATCATGTGTGGTTGTCCAGGCTCCAGGGTTGTTGGTACCGTAGCAGAGCGTCTGATATCCCGAGAATCAGGGGGATCAGGGCGATGTTCCATTACAGACAACCTAGGATCGCGGTCTTCAGATCGAGTTAGACTCGTACGTTGCTGTTGAGGGTCCATTGGTAAAGGAGAGTCGAATCGGGGAAGATTAAGAGCCGGAATATTGGCGTGGAGAGACGATTCAGAATTGCGCTTCGAGTCTGATGAAACATAGGCCGAGTCCCCTACACTGTCTTGGTCGACATCCATTCGACTAGCTGGACGAACATTGGCAGAACTCAAGCCGCGGCCAAAGGGAGATGGTCCACCAGTGTCGCTTCCATGGGTGTGCCATCGTGGAGGTTTAGGACGCACAAGTGCAACGCCATTTGATGTCACTGAAGCCTGGGCATAATGACTTGTCGAGAGGGCAAAAGACTTGCCCCGGTTAAAATCAGCCTGCCTCTTGAAAGCCTCGAACTCGGGATTGGCATCTAGAGGAACCTGTTTGGGGATGGCAGCCCCGAACGACTTTACGGATGATGATGGGCTCCAGTTTTCGTTAGGGAGCCCTGAGGAGTCTCCACGTTCATTGGCCGACTCGACAATGAGACCAAAATAGTTTGGACTTGGTGATCTGTTATCGGAGGCGACAAGAGGCGAGAGCTTGGGTGGCGGATGGTTTTGGCCGACCGAGTGTGGCATCCTGGGAGAGGCAAGAGGAGTCGAGGATTTTGGTTGTTTAGTTGGGCGGAGTGACTGAGAGTGGGAGTGGGAGTGGCTGATGTTGTACGAGTTTGATCGTGAATGAGAAATAGAATTAGAATGAGTCTGCCCGCCGGGAGAGTGTCGTGCGGGAGTCTTCATTGTATAATGTAATGGCGTCCGGTCGCCAGTCCTAGAATCATGCATAGCGAAAGTGGTGAAAGTGGTGATCGGGGTAGTCGACGTCATCTCTGGAGACGCAGGGGGCAAGAGGTCTGAACGGAGGCTCATAAAACCATGATGAACAAGTCAAGAATTAGTTTATGTGATGGGAAAAAGGGGACCTGAGTTGGTTATGAAGTAGTGGTGGTGGTAGCAGCTCAAGACTCAAGTAAAGCTTCAGCTAAATAAGGGTCTCGGGGGGCGAGGGACCTAAGACCGAGAAGGGTGAGTGCAAGTGTGATGGATGGAGTGTGTGTGAGTGAGCGAGCGGTAGGTAGATTAAGAAATGCGAATGCAGATAGAGATGGGAGATGGAGAGTCAATCGAAGCCTGCCTTGGGACTAAGCTAGGTCAAGAAGAGAAGCGGGCATTTAGTTGGTGGGGTCTCTGAACGAATCCCTGGAAGACTTGGAAACAAGCCAAGAAGGGGGGGGTGAGGGGGTCAAGGACTTGGTAGGGTAGGGGTCAGGGGGTGATGGTCTGGAGGCAGAGGCTGTGACTTACTGACAGCAAAATATACGGTAGCCGAATGTCAGAGTTGAAGGGTCCTGACGTTACGATACGGGGCTGAGTGTCCAATCCAAGACGGATTCGAGACCAGAACAAGCCCTAGCCAGTCCAGTCCAGCCCAGTTCAGTTGGGGTGTGAGAGCAAAATGTGGTGTTGAGTTGAGATAAGTTGAATTCAGAGAGTACAACAGAAGAGACGCGTTGTAGTGCAGCAACACACGTACAGAGACGTACAGGGCGTTCACAAGAGCAGCAATGCAAATGTAGCTAACGTGCAGCTGCAGCACCAAATAGCGATGAACGGTAGGTGGCAACAAGCCTAGGTGCCTAGGTTATGGGGGCACGGTTAGCGAAAAGAAAAGAAAAAAAACGCCGTTACCGTCGGGGTCCAGTGGGATGGCGACGGTGGCGTCTGACGGACGATGACGTGCGGTGGAGACAGGAGGAACAATAGAAGTTGATGATGGCTGCCAAAATGGGTGATAGTTGAGCAAAAGGATTTTTTATTCTTTTTAAATCTTTTTTTTTTGCCGTCTTAGATAATACATAAGGTACTTATCAGTAGAAGGCAATGGATTATATTAGCAATAGCCGCTCGCTGTTCGCATTTATGGTGTTTAAAAGTCCGAGGCCATCTAGGTTTGTAATCACCCAAACAAGGAAGACGTGCAGCTGTCAAACCGATTACGGTGCCATTCTCGTCCTGTTGAACTGAATCCTACCGTAACGTAGGTACCTCAGGTCTGTCCCCAGTAACGTACCGACCCTACCGTATCCATCGCCTGTCCTCGTGCGTCAGCGCATGAGTGGAGAGACTCTTTTGTGTGGGGAGACGAGACGAGGATTACGGTATTGAACAAGCAAGCAGCCCTGCAGCTGCAAGTAAAACTTGCTGGCCAAAATCATTCGATTAAATTGATTGATTGAAGGAAGTCATCACCAGATTTTCACAAGGTTCGCAAGGGCTAAATGCAAGAAGGGACCTCGCTACGATATTCTCCTGAAACTTACATACATGGAGACAGGCAGAAAAAAATATCGTTGCAGCAGACCCCAAATCCACAAACCTATTTACCTGACAAGCTTTTTAGTCTGGTTCCATTCACCATCGTCGATCATAGATGGTTACGCCTACGAGTCAAAGTCCAAACTCCAAACTCCAAAGAGACCGCTTCCTCGCATGTCATTGCTGAACCGACGACCTCATAATGGCATGTTCTGAAGAGATGATGGTGGGTGGTGTACAAAACCCAACAAAAGCAGTCATTTTGGATTGTGTTGCAGAACGCAGCTCACGGTGAAAACGGTTGTTGGGGTTAGGGGTGGTCGCGTGTAGTAAAGATCATCCAAGCGAGGATGCAGGAGAGACACCGGTCCGGAGTTTGTGTGTGTGTGTGTGCCTCCGATTGTCTATCTCTTCTGGTAAGTAAGTCAGCCGCGCATATGTGCAAAAGGACCCCTTGAAGATCTTTGATTTCACATGTCCTACCTGCCTACCTAACTCGCTGAGAGATGTTTCGTGGGTTTACGTAGTATGTAAAGTCTTTTGGTGGTGGAGAGTCAGTTGTCTTACGGTCCGTACAACTGGGCTACAGAACAAGTTGAGGTTCATTTGGCCTCAGATAACAAACTTTGATAGACGGATCAAAATCGGTTCAACAATAACCGAAACCAACCCCTACACGCAGTATAGTAATAGTGACTGCAGATAATACAAGGGGTTGGTCCGATAGAAGACCAAGAAGATATTATCGAAGCTTATTACATGACAACATGTTTCAACTAGCAACTCCTATCTCTCGTATTCTAACTGGAACAATATAACAAAGTTCAATCGAAGACCAGATTCCATCATTATTCCCCGGTTTACGACGATCATCTCATCCATCAAAGACTATCCCCCGCTGATATTCCTCAATCTGTCACCGTCTCCCATCTCTCCCCCTGATTATATCGTCATTACCTCGTCAAGGGTCCCACCCGGAAAGAAATATGGAACGACAAGGGCGTGTGCATCCATTTATCTTTGCTCTGCCCAACCAGAAATTCGCGTGGCGCCGTCGTCAACGTCACTGGTCCGCATCTGTTTGCTTTGCTTCTTCCCATCCGTATGATATGTCCTCCCTCCGCCCTTTCGCTCTGCCCATTCTGACATTGCCAACCTCCGTTCCATTAAAAGTCTAGAACGGTCGGTTGGTCGTTTTCGAAATGCCATGTTGCAGGTCAGGGCTTGTTTTGCTACTTCAGCTTTCGAAACAGCATTGATTAATTGCATCAACGGTTCTGCTCAGCCTGATCCCGAGTCTAGACCAAGTCTGTCCGAAATTAAATCCTGCGGTATGACGTAGCTGATGATACCAACCCAATCCAGTCAACCGTTTTGCTGCTGCAACGTTCTGGATGGCTTAATACGGAGTTTCAGCTGAAAGCCATCCGCCCAAAGGAAAGCTGAATCGGTTCCAATCCTGGCTTCGGCTAATGTCAGAAACGACTGCTTTCCCACTAGCGTTTTGATCCGTGTCTATGATTTTGTTTCAAGGCTCTCTAGCTTATGCTGTATCCCAGCTTGTGAGATGAGGTCAAGACGGACCGCTGCTTAGACTGCCTAGCTTCAGACGCGTTGACCCTAGAACCTTAACATTAGGTTATAAGCAAGGGAGTCAACTTATGCGAGGCTTTATATGACCCATACCGCCTATGTATGTCCATGGAGCCACGGACGAAGCTATCTGGATTTTTGGTATTCCGGCCGAAGTTTAGCAAGCCGTACTCCGTAAATCAACAGTCATGCAAGCCCGGTCATGCATTCCGGCCAGCCTTGCGTGAGATGGTCCCGTTTCACCCACGGTTCCTTACGGTTCCTGATTAGGGGCCTCAACGGACGCTAAGAGCACACATGCCCTACCCTTGCTGATGGAAGCCTCAGACAGTCGCTCACCGTCATGTCTGTTCCATCTAAATCGAAGGGCCTGGACCTTGAGATCATCCCCTCCATAACGGATAGATTATCAAATCAACCACTCAACTAGGGTTGCACGCGAGTACAACTCCTCGTCCTCTTTGATCAGCGGCGTTTGAGCTCGCTCCCTCTCTCTCTCCCTCTCAAGGCCAACAGCATGGCCTCAATTTCGAGACAAAGTTGAAGCTGACGAGCCAACATGCAAATATTCAAAGTGGGACTGTTCCAGGAGAAGGGAACTTTAATCGCTTACCGCTAGTTGTTCCCAAGAAGATGGCGTCGATTTCCAACCCGGGCCAAGGGCTGGTGCCACGATACGCCGCCCTGCTAGCCTCATCGAAACAAGGCGGACCCTGGAATTGCTACTCTAGTATCTTGAGCGGGAGGGGCACGAGACTGACAACTGTTGACTATGTATTCCAACTAGGAGATGCCTGCCTGATGGATTTTCGTCTGATATCCCACTTTGACAATATCCCATGTTACAATCTGCGGAGACTGGAGACACAGCACCGGAAAGCTCTCCCAAAGTCCCGAACGCCTTGCCTTGTACGCCTTGCGGCTGTGAAGGTCTATGCGACCTCAGTGACGTATGATGGGCCGTTCTCGATTCTCTGGCTGTGCTTGAGCTGAAAACAACGCATAAGCCAAAGTGTTCTAGACACTTGGTATGACATCGTTGACTCGAAATGAGCCTCGTTGTTATGGATATTGCTGATGTCGATATATCAGTTGTGGTTTTCACAACGCACTATCCCTGTCGCAGATGCATCCAGACATGCCGATCATGCAGTCAACACGAGGCAGTTCATTTTCCAATTAAGGGAGGCCGAATAGATGCAGTCTTAATTGAATACATGCCCCATTTAGCCGACCGAATGCAATGTGGGAGTAGAATATCCCTTTTCCGACTGGCTGGATAGCCTCAAAATGGATGGCACCCTGACCTCGAGTCGTTTTTTTTCGGTGTCCAGGGTCAAATACGATGATATTTTTTTTTCTTATCTCATGTTATAGATATCAACCAACACGTTGTATTATGAGATCACTGTAAACATGATTCATTCCCTCGGGTTGAGAGAGCTTAGTACAGACACCTGTTAACTAAGGTCACTCACCCTCAAAGCCAAACTAACTAGAATATCGATGATATTTCTCCATTATGCTATGACTATAAAGTTGAACTTGTCCATTTACGATCAGCTATCTTGCACACTTCTTCATATCCGGCCAAGATCTAATTCGGCCTGTCAATGTCATAACATCACTAATGCTGACTGACTCGCAAAAAGCTGCCTGTCACAAGCACATCACCAGCAACACCAGAATCACGATCAAATCGCATACCAAGCCCCCTGTTCCTTGCATTTAGGTATTAAAAAAAATTAGACCGCCAACACATCAACTCATCCAAAATGCCCAAACAGTCATCCTCACGTTGTGCATCTTAAGTTAAGTATCGGGCCTCACCGTTAGGGCAATCAGTTGACCCAAGCACTTATACACGTGCGTTGAAAATTCCTGTTTATCTGTAGCAGATCAAGCTTCTATTGAAGTTCTAGACCTCAAGCATGATTCTTTTTAGCGTGACACACGACTCGAGTTCTTGAAACTTTGGCAGTTATCGGAGCGTCCGAGCGGCGTCAGATATAGCTTCCACATATTGTGGGACTGAAAGACTGACTGGTTGTCAATTTGAACGGTTTGAAAGATCAGAACTCCATGGCTACCAACTGGTACAGACGAAGATTTTGACATTATTGGAGGTTTGTCGTCAGATGCTGAGAGACAGAGGAACTCATCATATTTCAAGACCCCAAATTTTGCACGTCTATGGTTAAGTTTCCCAGCTTCTCTCTCCAGTTCTTCTCGCTGCCAACTCAGTAATAATGAGAACGTTTCTCATGTCACGAGTCACAATAACAAACGTTGAGAGTTGACCCAAGCCACAAAATATGGAAACCTCCCTACGCCAACGACAAGCCATAGGAGAGAGTGCAATATCTGAAACATATCTCTAAAGCCACGCAACTCACCATGGCAATTGCCTTTCTCATGCATGACTCTTCAGCCAGGTCTCAGTATCTGCTGACTTTTCCAATTCCCAGCCTCGCTAAAGATGGTATTTCCCTGGAAATCGTGCCTTGGCTAAGGCTTCACGGGATCTATGTCTCAGATGTGAGCGGAGCGATCGCTCCGACACGAGGGCAAGAACTCAATGGTCCAGCTAATGGTATTCAAGACAATATGCATGTTGTTTTGCTATTTGCCGTAAATGCCGTATACGGTTTCAAAACCCACCGTTTTCTCGACACTAGGGCGTAGTGTTTGAATGGATACACCCTGACTTGATACGTGATACAACCACCATGTCAGGTACAGACTGTCAGATGTCCTCGAAATTACAGCTCAGGCATCACGAGTTAAGACCACATACCACAGATTGTACACTCGTGTAGCTTCAGTTCATTGTGTCCATTATTGGTACAATCTACTATCCTTACAACACCCCTCCCGCTGTCATGACCCAAACCATCTATGAACGACCAGGCTCTGTTGTGAGCCCAGAAGGCGTACCAGCAGCAGAGGCGAAATGAATACGGATAAATAAAAGAACGCCCCATGTCGCAGTTTTCTTACTTCCAGAGCTTTCCAAGAGATACCTCCTTATCGTCATGCTTGTTGAGAATCTTTGCCGTGGCGAGCTCAAAGTCCTCTTGTGTGACGTGCACTCTTCGCTCACGGAGAGCGTACATACCTGCTTCCGTACACACACCCTTGAGTTCGGCACCAGAGCATCCGTTCATCTTCTCTGCGATCTTAGTGAGATTGATACCACGGGTGAGGTTCATCTTGCGGCTGTGAATGCGGAGAATGTCGGCTCGGGCTTCGACACTAGGTGGGGGGAATTCGATCTTTCGGTCGATACGTCCTGGACGCAGGAGGGCAGGGTCGAGAATGTCGAGACGGTTGGTGGCCATGATGACCTTGATGTTCTTTGTGGGCTCGAAACCATCAAGCTGGTTCAGCAACTCAAGCATAGTTCGCTGCACTTCAGAGTCTCCGCCTGAAGAGCCCTCCACTCGTGAGGAACCAATACTGTCGATTTCATCCATGAAGATGATGGATGGGGCATGCTCTCGAGCCATGACGAAGAGCTCTCGCACCATTCGACTACCCTCACCAATGTACTTCTGGACCAACTCAGAGCCTGATACTCGAATGAACTTACAGGCAGTGTGATGAGCAACAGCTCGTGCCAGTAATGTTTTTCCAGTACCAGGGGGGCCGTATAGCAAGACACCCTTGGGTTGTGCGATACCGAGAGACTCGAAGAGCTCAGGGTGCTTCAGACCAAGTTCGATGACCTCCTTGATCTCTTTAATTTGCTGGTCCAACCCACCAATCATGTCGTATGTGCTGTCGGGAACCTTCTCCACCATCATGAGAGAGACAAGAGGATCGACGGAGGAGGGGAGCATCTTCTCGAGCTTGTAGCTATCGGATAGTAGGGTGACACGCTTTCCGGGAGTGAGCTTGCCGATATCAACGCTATCCGACACATCGACAACTAGAGAATGTTAGCAAACTATGTTCAAAGATAAATGCCTAGGGTGAGCATACCATATTTGCCTTCTGGGTGCACCTTGACGAGAATCTTCTTGGTGCTCATGACCTTGACGACCTCGCCGACATAGGATCCAGGTTGTTGCAGCAGACCCAACTCTTCTCTCAACAATCGCACGCGGGAGTTGTAATCATTTCTCTGGGCTTCAAGACGGCGGAGGGCAGCTTGACCCTTAAGGATCTCGAGCTTCATCGCCTCGATCTTGTTGTGGTAGTACTCGTCGAGCGCCATCTTGGCGAAGCTCCCTTGACGTCAAGGAAACGAGCTGACAAATGTGGTTCGGGAGGTAGATATCGATGTTTTGGCGCGAATTGCCAAATTTACGGGTTCGAGGCGAAGGCGGAGGTAGTGACGCGGGTCGGAGATTGGATGTGTTGGTGATGGTTTGCGATGAGGTTGAAGCTCGATGACAAGGCTACAGCTTGTCTCGTAATCCTCCAGGGCAGTTGAGCGCACAGACCAACCAAGTGGGAGCTGCCCTCAGAGGTCGGCGTTATGTTGTGCCGTCGTCCGGGAGACTACAAGTCTAGGGTAAGCTATATGCCGAGGACTTGATGGATGACCACTGACCACTACCTGTGACGGGTTGACCAGATGAAATGTCTCGAAGGTGTCAAGTGCCGCCAAGTTTGCGGGAATAATTTAAAAGGATGACCTATCCTAAGGTCTTTTTATTCAAGGATCTATTAAGTTCTCATAATTCTTTTTTTTTTATCTTCTTCACCCTGAGCCTCTCTATGAGTACTTCTCACCGTTATCTACCTGTAGTACATAACGATTCATGGCTGGCTGTCCATCTACCATCGATGGTGGGCCCGTTGACCACCCACAGCGCTCTCTGACACGTTACCCCACTGAGACAGGCTAGACCGCTTAAGTGTTTGATGCGAGGCATCGAAGCTGACATGGTCCGTCCGTTATCAAGATACCTATGGATGGTTAGGAAGAGGATTGATCAGCATATCGGGAACGGCGGAAGACCCTTGACTCTCGTGTTTATTCTTCCTCTCACTTCTCAGAAACTCTGACATGGAAGCGATTCATAATTGTATTCCCCCGCTGTTGATCAAGTCAAGTGTCGTGCAAAGAGCCGCCGATTTGTACCAACCAAGACCCTGGGCATGCATAATGACGTTGATCTATTGGACGGATTGAACACGCGCAACTCGCGGGCGAGACACACTAAGCTGTCATGGGGATGGTTGGCTGATCACGAGCTGTGAGCTTGACTAGGTTGGTATTGTGGACCAGGCAGAGGAACTAAGAAACCGATTTCGATCCTCACTAACTTGTTTATCGTCTTATGTACATAGACAGAGGTAGGTAGCCAGAGTTGGGTTGGTTGATTTGTGAATAATACCTAACTTTGAGTTGGATACGGATACAGCACCACTGTAAAGTTTCTTCGTGCTTGTTCAGTTAAAACTCATTCCTTCTTTTGTTTTGGCAATATCCTTCCTTCCTTGGACTCGACTGTTGTTTTTTTGGAAAGCTCTTTGCAGTTTGAGTAACGACATCATTTCACCAGAATCTTGCCCGGAGGCGCCGCCGATCTCCTTTCTCTCATCTACTCTCTACATTGGGTTGAAACGAGCCAAATTTCAATCTTAAAACCCAAATCAAGAGCACCCCAATCCCGCTCTGCCCGACCTTCTGTCGCATCGCAATTCTTGGTTGCTTGGGCCACTCTGATCATCGCGTCGCATCAACTGTACGACTTTCTCGGCGCTGCATCGTGACATTGGCATGCTCGGCATTCCCTCTTTTTATCATTGTCCAGCTACGTCAAGGACAGAGATAGGTACAGCCTGCTTCGGATTGAAAATTTGAGCTCCTTCTCGTTTATTGCCTTTCTCTTGTTTACTCATTCGCACCCATCAAACAAAAGTTTCTTGTGACAAAATCGCCCATCACTCGACCGTCGATTGCACTACTACAGTCCCACTATGGATCCCTCAAGACGGGAGACCTCGTCGCCTGGGCATCAACTTGGCGACTCGTCTGGCACTGCATCTCCAGCCGACACGCGTCATCCGACTGCCCAGACCGAATCTGCCATTCTTCGCGAAGCCGAGGGCTTGTCGGAAAGCTTCCAGTCGACAGACACTGTGCGGCGGAGACCAGAGGGTTATGGTAGGTTCTATGCTTTTTCTTGGCGAGAGACCAGGGTTAATTTTAAAACTCCCCAGGCTCGATAAGTGGTCCAGGTGCTTCTGGTTCTGCGCAACAATCAACGGAAACCTCCCAAG
Source organism: Fusarium sp. NFCCI 5145 (assembly GCA_033439405.1). NCBI lineage: Eukaryota > Fungi > Ascomycota > Sordariomycetes > Hypocreales > Nectriaceae > Fusarium > Fusarium sp. NFCCI 5145. The sequence goes on from JAWDHB010000457.1 coordinate 44,020, forward strand.
AGCGCGGTTCGGCTCGCGCAACTCAATCCTCGCGTCCTTCTAGAGGCCCTGAGAGAATGCGATCCGCCACTCGACTACGAAAGCCCCCAATGCCTCGACGCCCGTCCTCAAACACGCCATTTCGAGGCGGCATCTTCTCTGCTGAAGACGATGTACACGAGGTAGAGGCTGATGCTGCCGTGCGTCAACAGTCCTATCGTCGCAGACCTCAGCTCGCGACCCAACTCTCCCGTGTTCATTCGCATACGAACGATGAAGATGATAACGATGACACCAATGATGATAATGCCGAGACCACTGACAGCCCTGCGGAGGCCCAAGAGGACGAGGAAGAGGAAGCTTCTCCAGCAGATCAGGAGGACTCGGATAGCGACGTCAGTGAAGCGGAGAGCTTCACCCTTAAGGATCGACAGCAGGCCATCAACCAAACTCACCCCTTTGGTATTCGTGTGTGGAAGCCAGCGCTGTATAAGAAGGATCGTTCGATTCAAAAGTTCGCCCAAGCAGACATTCATTCTGCGCCTGGTGGCAGAGTGAGCAACTGGCTTCTCACCTTCAATCTGCTATGGACACTCCTATTTGGTTGGTGGATGGCTGCATTGGCAGCTGTTGGCGCCATTGTATGCCTCCTCTTTTCTGCTGCTCCTAGTGGGAGGGAGTATGGGAGGGTTTTATGGGGTCTTGCAGGATATCTGTTCTACCCCTTTGGCAAGTTCGTCCGTCTTGAAAAGGATGAGATTTACATGGATGAAGATCAGGACGAGGGACGCAGCATTTCTGAGTATGAGCAATGGCAGAGTGGAGACCTTGAGTACGGTCGACTATTCTTTGGACCTGATCGCAATCGCTCGATTGTAGGACGTTCGAGAAGAAGTATTGATTCGGAACCTAGCGAGACGGAGAGTCTTCTTGGTCGTGGCCGACGCGGTGAAACCACCACTGAACTGCCCTCTCGAGCTAAGAGACGACTTTTTGGCCGTGGCCAGTGGAATATTGGCCGCGTCATCTTCTTCGTTTTCTTCTATTGTCTCATCTCGCCTTCACTTCTGCTCGTATCCGGCATTTGCTGGTTCTTGGTTTTCTGGATTCCCATGGGCAAGACTACGTTCTTGTTGTTCGACCATCTTCGACGACACCCCCTGGCTTTGTCTTTCGAGACTGATATTAGATATATCCGTGAGGACGATGGCCCGAGCTCGTCTATTCTCCTTTGCACGTACCGTGCTGTAGGATCCCGATACTGGAAGTACACTGTCGATGGAACCAACATTTTCCTCATCAACCTGATGGTTGTTGTCGTCTTTGTTATCGCCGATTGGATCGTGCTCGAGCGCATCTTCCACGTCGAGGGCTTCATCACTTCCCCCGCCTTTCTCTTCTGTGCTGGTCTCCTCTCCATTATCCCCCTGGCCTATTTTATCGGACAAGCTGTTGCCTCTATCTCGGCTCAGTCTTCGATGGGTGTGGGTGCAGCCATCAACGCTTTCTTCGCAACTGTTGTTGAAGTGTTCCTGTACTGTGTCGCTCTCACTCAAGGCAAAGGACAACTCGTGGAGGGAAGTATTGTGGGCAGCATCTTCGCAGGTATCCTGTTTTTGCCAGGTATTTCCATGTGCTTTGGTGCCATCAAGCGAAAAACGCAGCGCTTCAACGCCAAGTCTGCGGGTGTGACATCAACAATGTTGCTGTTCGCTATTGTTGGTGCATTTGGCCCAACTCTGTTTTACCAAATCTACGGAACTCACGAGCTTAACTGCATGGACTGCGAAGACTACAACACTGGAGGGAATAGGGACTGTCGCCGCTGCTTCTTCAGCCAAGCTCCTTCGCTCAATGACAGGTTCTACTTGGAGGCCGTGCGCCCTTACTGTTACATGGCAGCAGCTATGTTGTTTTTCTCATACTTGATTGGTCTCTGGTTCACACTTCGAACTCACGCTGCCGTCATCTGGAACGCCGAGGTTGAGGAGAAGCGACATGATGAGCACATGCATTCATCCAGTCTCCGAACCTCTCAAGTCCACACTCATCCTCACCCTCATTCTCAAGCAACCGCCGAGACCAGTAGTGCTGATGTCCGCGACTCTCAGCTTTACAAGCGTATCCTGGGCCAATCCCTAAAGCAGTCCGGGTACACGGAGGATCTTTCCCGCCAGAGTTCTACAACTGGGCAGACTCTCGCCCCTAACGGTTCAGCTTCAACTCCCCATGTTGTTCCTCCCAAATCCAATGGAGACCAATCTCGCTCTGTTCTCCATGTTCCGGGTCTCAGCGATGCTGACAACAAGATTCTTCAGCGTGAAGTGACTGAGATTGCTGCTGCTGCTGCCACAATCGCATCACGCGAGCGCATGTCGCGGAAACTGTCTACTGTACCTCCTTCCAATGCATCAGGCGCTCGTCCTTCTGCAAGCCGCACGCACACCCACACACATGGCGACAATGCTGAGACCGAAGGCCCTGCTACTGAAGCTCATCAGGCTCACGGTGGTCACGATGCCCCCAATTGGAGTCGTGCCAAGAGTTCCATCATCCTTCTTGGTGCCACTATTTTGTATGCTATTATTGCCGAGATTCTGGTTGACACGGTGGATGTTGTTTTGGAAAGCTTCTCGATTGATCAGAAGTTCCTCGGTATTACCTTGTTTGCCCTTGTGCCAAACACTACTGAGTTCTTGGTAAGAATTAATATCTTGAATTTGAGAGACAACTGCTAACCACAAATAGAACGCCATCTCCTTCGCCATGAACGGAAACATCGCACTCTCCATGGAGATCGGTTCAGCTTACGCTCTGCAAGTGTGTCTGCTCCAGATCCCCGCGCTCGTCTTTTACTCTGCCTTCTGGCCAGGCGTTCCCGAGGGTGGTGATCCGGCGTTGTATACTTTCTCTCTTCTCTTCCCCCAGTGGGATCTTGTCACCGTTGTTCTGTGCGTGTTCTTACTGAGTTACATGTATGGCGAAGGAAAGAGTAACTACTTCAAGGGCAGCATCCTTATGCTGACCTACCTGGTTGTTGTCATTGGCTATTACTTCAGTGGCTATACCGATGATGCTATGGGCATGCAGCGATTCGATGTCATGGGAGCTGATGGTAAATACCAGAGCTACAAGACGGTCGGTAGATCGACAAAAGGAATGGCTTATCCAGGTTAAGTTTACTGGTTGCGAGAAGGAGGTTGAGTGAAAGGTTGCCCGGGAGTACGTGCATATACATGAGTTGTTAATACTGGACGGACATACGGATACACTACATCATACATACATACTATATTCGCTGAGCCCTTTTTAATGGCCTGCATTGTTTGGGTTTCCTATTTGTCAGGAGGGTTAATTGTTTTGGGTGGACTGTTGAGTTATCTGCATTGGGATTACGATAAATTTTGTTACGAATTCGGTCCCTAAGGTGTTAGTCATAGAACTAGTCTTGTCTCATGCGAATTTGATATCATAGTAATGGCTCACAGTACAAGGCATATATATGCCTTAGGAGAAATGCTGAAATATCGTTAAGACAGTCAAGATATGTAACTGATATTGACAAGGCCTGTTATGACCAGATATGTATGTAATGGATACTATGTACGAAGAAGTGGCATGCTGCCAGGTGTGATATTATATCAACCCTCTCTCAAATATGGTGTTGAGTTTAAGCCTTGCCGAAGCCAGCGGAGGTCATGACGTTCTTGGCACTGTTGTAGTCGGAAGCACTAGCAACATTCTTGCCCTTGAAGTTGTTAAGGAAGCCGGTGCTGGTGCCACCAAGAGAACCAGAGCTGCCGAAGCCGTTGAGCTGACAGTTGCGGCCAAGAGCAGACTGGCAAGGGGCACCAGAGGTGGGAACACCGAACATCTGGCCCTGGATACCCTTGGAGTTGACGGGGTACTTGACGTTCTGGAAGATGTTACCCTCAACAAGAGCAGAGCCAGAGTCGATCTCGAAGGCGTGGTCGGGAACGTCGTGGAAGAAGTTGTTGACGGCGTGGAGGAGAGTGTTGCCGGCGACCTTGGGGCCACGGCCGGAGACTCGGTAGACGTAGTTGTTCTTGAAGGTAACCATGTCGTTGGATCCGGCGAAGTAGATGCCCCAGTAGTGGTAGGTGTTGCAGCTGGCGGACCAGCTGGTGGTGCCGTCGATCTTGCTGTTGGAGATGGTAACACGGTTGCAGGCCTTGTTACCGAGGACAATGTGCTGACGACCGATGAGAGAAGTGGTAACATGGTCGATCCAGACGTTGTCGGTATCGTCCAGAGTGATGGCATCACCACCCCAGACGAGTTGAGGGTTGAGCTCAGTGACGTGGATGTTCTGGATGATAACGTTCTTGGCACCAACAATGCGAAGACCCTTACCACGGATGACACCCTTGGAGCCAACTCCGATCAGGGACTTGTTGGAGCCGACCTTGATACCCAGAATACCGGCCTTGTCATAGCGGACGTTGACCTTGGGAGCATTGGGCTGGTAGTTGCCGCACCAGTTGTTCTGGTTGATGGCAAGCTGGCACTGAGATCCAGTTCCCCAGGGCGCGCAGCCAGTCTCGCTAGCAGTGCCCTCGGTGCCGATGAAGCTGATGGTGCGGTCGAGCATGATCCTGCGGGGCTGGGAGTCGCCGAGGTAGGAGACGAGCTCGGCGGCGTTCTTGGGGTAGACGGCTGCGGCGTTGCCACCGCCGGTGGTGGATGAACCGAAACCCTCGGCGCGGGTGGGAAGAGCACCGAGGGCGGAGGGGAGAGCGGCGGCGACCGCGAAGAGGGTCTTGAAGAGAGAAGGCATCTTGCAGTATGTCTGTACAGTACTGGTTAAACAAGACTGAATGACGAGAAGAAGATCAAGCAAGATACGTGAGATATCGCCAAGTTCATATACTATGTGAAGTCGGTGTAAGCTAACCACTTACAACACACCATGGACCACTCCCATCACCCTATGGAGTCTTTTTGATATTGCAAGGTAGCATAAAGATTCATCCTCGTCCCTTGGCAACGGCACTCGGCGTTGTAGAGTGTAGACGATTGATTACAGCCTTGTCTCGGTCTTGGACGCTCAATCGAGCGACGGAGCCTCCCGGCCCATGTTTCCGCATTGGGAAGACATCCAGGATGTGATTCGTGGGATCTGGAGATATAAATGGCCGATGTTTCGACGTGGTGGGTTATCTGTAGAGAGACCCCCCTCAAATATTAAAGCAACATAGCTCCAGGTGTCATTCTTGGTGGATTTTTAATTGTCAGTTGACTGGCCGTGAGATGGGATGATTCTGAAAATATTCCGTATCACCCGTGTTCGATTTCGTAGTGGAGGGTTTCGGTAGATGGGCGCCGGACCCGATGAGGTGGTTCGGCCGGTTGAGTGAGCTCAAGGTGGAAGGTCAATGACTATCAGTTGCCAAGGGTTATGATACGTTTAATTGATTGCTACTTATCCGCAGTTGCACCCGTCAAAGCCAGATCGACGTGGCGCAAACCGTATCTGAGGATTCTAGAACACTAATTTAGTCTTATGTCGGAACTTGGGATAATTAGCCTAGCAGGGATCATAGCTTCATCCTGGACAAGATTAGGGTGACAAATTCTCAAGTTAGTGCATAATTATTCCACTTTGTTCTCTCCTCCGAATGAATATCAAACAGCTAGCTCAGATAGTTGAACAAAGTTCTCGACCTTTACGATTTCGATTTCGATTTCGATTTCGATTTCGATTTCGATTCCGATCTTTCGAAGGCTGGTGAGGTTTGGTTTGACAATCAGGTGGAAAGGGAGGGGCGGTACGAGGCGCGTGGGCTGATGGGGGCTGTCAGAGTGGCTCTGGTTCATGCGTAGCAGCGTAGGAGACATTTGGCTCGCGGGTGGTGTTTCATAACTGAACATGGTTCCTTTATTTAAGCTCGAGTGTTTTAGGCATTTTGTAGAACACAGTTTAAGCTTAGGCTAATAAGTCACTAAAATTGGTAAGACTCTTTGTTATATGGAATACCTTACACCGCCAAAAAAAGAAATAGATTGAAGAACACAACGGGGCGGTTCATTGTTGACAGCAGTTATTCTTGTGTACACTTTTTATTCACAGTATGCACATCTAGGTAAGTTCACCATCGAGTATAGATGCGGTTCCGTGGCACAACAGGTTGAGGAATTTAAGATATGGATATATACGGAGTCATCGGGGCTATAATGTGATGGTACCTATACTAAGCAACTCACAATTCAATAACAATTCCACAACCACTACATGCTGTGCAACAAAACCAACAGTCTTACAGCCTACACGAAAATCACCAAAAACAACTACAGCCACGACATCATGTCAGTAATAACCAACAGAACATATATCCAGCAGAGTCCTCTGCTCAAGCTACCAAACGAGCTTCTCCTAATGATCATTGAAGACAGGTCTCTCCAGTGGGAAGATCATCGTAATCTTCGCTTTGTGTCGTCTCGCCTATTTTATCTGACCGGTAAGCGGGTGTATCATGGCAGAGACTTTTATGCCTTTTGGTACGCATGTGCTCACGCCAGGTTAGATATCATGGCTGATTGTGTGCTGCATGACGCCGCACCTACCGACCTCAAGTGGAGAAGAATAGAGTTTACCGGTAGGAATGGGAGTCTATTGGAATTCCAAAGTGAGGATTATTATGGCGGGCTACGTAGATCTCATGGGCCCGGCGACCTTCTGTTGATGGGGTATCAGAGCGACAGTTTCTCTGCGGATCAATACATCCAAACCTGGCAATGGTTGTCGGACAATGGATACGAAGTCCGCAATTTAAATGAGAGACTGAGACTTCACTTACAGTTCCCCTGTTTCCCTCACGTCTTGCTGACTATGTTTTCAACCGCTAAGAGTCAGGATCGACACCAAGATATCTCCAGGGTCATTCATTTCTTCTCTAGCAAGGGCCTCAGGATTCCTTATCTGGAGAGCAGGACTTGGGGGCGTCCTGAACAGACTGAGTATTGTCCTCTTCATGACGCGTTTGAGATAAGTATGTTAGAGGGTTTACTACAAACTCCTTGTCCGCCTTCTATCCTCAAGCTCTATTTGAAGGAAGTTGCTGATCAGGGTCTCACTTTAAAGTCTCATCTCTCGGAAATGGATATATCCAGAGACAAATATAGGTATAGGGGAATGACTGAAGTCAGAAATCTTCTCCGCATTTTGTTTGATGACATCTTTGCTCCATGGATATGGAAGGGAGAGAACCCCAACGATATGGGAGATATTTTTGAGGCCAAGATTGCTCTACTGATTGAATATGGTGGAGTCAGTGATGTCGAACGGCAACTTCTTGGGGGCATTCTTGGAGCTCTGCGCGAGATCGAAGCTAGAAACATGAAGCAAGGTGGCCTCGAGTTTGATCGTGATGCCGTCTGGTGCTGGCGTGAGCTCTGCGTATCAGTCAGCGAATACATCTCCGATCACACAGTTCTGAGGCCCATAGTCGATCTCGGAATAGTCGGCCTCGAACAGCACCTAGGCGAGTTACCCTTGAACGAATTCTATCACAGTCCAAACTGGTACCCTCCGAAAGATTTGGCATGGGCCAGGAGGAAGACGCTCGCTGAAGATTCCGGGAATTTTAGGGAAAATATTGATAGCACTCACTACAAAGACTTGACCGTAGCCGAGTGGGAAACGATGCCCCTGGATGCTTGGGATGTTGTCGTTGGAGGTTTGATCCATCCCTGGTTGAGGGGTGAAGCAGCCTTCTTATCGAGAGCAGCGCCAGCCGGGGGCATCTTATCCCATCTTCGGTATAGTTGAATATCTTCAGACTGAATTGTAAAGGAAGGGCGACAAGCCAGCGAATGATCAGGCCGACGAGTCGGGCAGCGACCAAGGTGGACTCAGCGAGTGTGATAGCCCAACAAATTCACTAATGGACTTCAGATAAACGAGCTATTCAAGATGGAAGGGTTGTGAAGAGAGTGAGCCGCGCTGAATCTCACGACAAAACTACTCTTCGGGATGACCCCGACTACTTGTTCGATGAGGACTCGGAGGTAAATTGAGATGGAGATGAAGACTAGCAGGAGGTCGTGGATGAAGAGGATGAGTTGAGTCAAGACAATGGCGTAACCGGGAGTAATAGCAACTAAAGCATTCACAAGACTAGATAATAATTCAAGGAGAAACACTATCACAGTGCCCAGTTAATACAAGTGAAAAGAAGAATACAGAGACCGGGCTCTTGGAACTGTTTTATGACATGTACTGCGATCAATTCACGAAACTCTTCGACCTTACCAAGAAGACAAACTATGAAGCTGAGTGTGATCCCCTTCCAGAATTTCACAGTAAATCATGAACAATCTGATATGTAGGCAACCATGTCCGTCTATGAACACCACGCAGCCGCCTTCACTGTTCATATCAGTCAGATGCCTCGTCGACAGGGCTTACATGGTTCTCTCACTGATGGAAGATGAAAAGAAAACAGGACTGCTTTTCCACTATAGCTCTATTGTCAAGAATCAGAGGGTTGAATCAAGTCTTGGTACATGTTGCAAGATGTTCCATGTTCGGCAGGTCTGCTCCCATTCTTGGTCGTGTTTAGAAGAAGGGGCCTAAACGAATCCACAGGTTTGTCATCGACGTGACCTGGAACCCATGGTGGAGTTTGTACCTCCGAAATGACGCAAAAAGGCTCAGCCAGAGTGTGGATGGATCTTTGGGGATGTTCACGAGGGATTTCTGGACAAATGAGATTCCCGGAGAGGTATGGCATTCTGAGTTTGAATATTATCAGTGCTTCATTGAGCCGTATCTGGATAAAGATAAGGTTCCAAAATGGCACACGGTTGGTTTGGACGAATGGTGCCGTCTGTTTAAAGCGGCGTGCACTCGACGACACATCCTTGGCTGAGGGAAGATGAATTCAGGCGTTGGTTGATTTGGACAAAATGAGCGCTGGACGTATATTTTTGGAGGTATGTTTGATTGAGGGGTTTGACTCGGATATCAGTGGATTGGGAAAACATGAGCGCTGGCCGTTCTTTATAGTGTATCAATTGATTTGATAAAAAAAGTTGTTGAAGCCATCGCGATTGACGATGTTGGAGGTGAGTGTTTGCGTGATGGTGTAACGATCGAGGCTGGGTCTTTCTAGAAGCCCGCCCGCACTAAGCTAAAAGCAGCCCACTGAAGCTGACCACTCAAGGGAGACACGGGACCTAACAAACAAAAGGACAGGACACCAATACAAGTAACTTACAGCACAAACAACGCCCGCCTATCTTGATTAGGTGCCATCCAGCATTGAAAAGAGGCGAAGAGGGAGGGGTTGGGTTGGGATTGGATTTGTTTGTCATTCCCCTTGACCGTTTAATCTGGCCTGCTTGCTACCAATACATTGCTATCTATACCTCACTCTAAGGTAGTTCTAGCTCTAGCCCCAGCTCTCGTTCTACACTAACTCAGCTCCCTCCTCCCTTGGTTTGGTTTGTTTTCTTTTCTCTTTCTCTTCTTCATCATCTTTGTTACCAAGTAATAACAATAGCCCTTCCCTTGAGAAAGACACGGACGGGGCAACCATCTCCACTCTTTCAACACCTAGGTATCCATCAACCAACACTGGATGGATCGCACCACACCACATCACTCGCTGGACCTAACATAACCCAACAGGTATCTGTCCCATGGATTACCGGTACTACGATATATAATGACGGACCAACAACGACGAGACACCCCCACTGCTGCTGATTCTTCCATCACATCTCTCACCGAACCTCCTCCTGCTGCAGCCCCCGCTCTCACTCACGCTCTCGCCCAAGCTCCATCCTCCCCCGCTCCTCAAGCTGAGCTTATCCCCGCAGAGGACCCTGATGTATGTCATACCTACCAGTACATAAAACACCAACAATCTGTACCTGTACCTGTACTTGTAGAGTAATCACCCATTGATCGGTCCGTCATTAACATCGTGTGCCTTTTTTTCGTGTCTCGTAGGATAATTTCGACAATGATCGTTATGAAATTGATTCAGCCCTCGGATCCGATGCGTGAGTTGTCTCCATATCCCACATGCCACTCAGCTCGACTCACATATCTCCCTTTCAGTGCCAGCTTCATGTACCCCGACTCAGTGACGGCCAGCATCCTCGAATACAGAACAATCCAAGGCCGGACATATCACAGCGATCGCCATGCTAGTGACTACGTTATGCCCAACGATGAGCAGCAGCTTCAATCAGTTGACATAACCCACCACTACCTCACCATCCTTCTCGATGACAACCTGTTCTTGGCGCCAATATCGCCCCATGTTCAGAAAGTCCTCGACGTCGGGACTGGCTCCGGAATATGGGCAATGCAAGTCCCCCGTCGTTTCCGTGTTTTTCCAATTCACTGACTGACTGGCATCCAGAGACTTTGCAGACACATACCCAAGCGCACAAGTTATTGGCTCCGACCTCTCGCCCTGCCAGCCCGAATGGGTTCCTCCCAACGTGCATTTCGAGATTGCAGACGCAACCCTTACCTGGCCTTGGAAGGATAATGACTTTGACTTTATCCACGTCCGTTACCTCTTTGGGGCCGTCCCAGACTGGTCCGCCCTCTTCCAAGAAGCATATCGCTGCTGTGCTCCCGGTGGCTGGGTTCAGTCATGTGAGGCTGACATACACTTCTACTCCGACGACGGAACGGCGGATAGCGAACCTGTGTTCCAGACATGGGCGGATATGTACGAGAAAGGTGGCGCGGCCACGGGGAGGACGTTTTTTCCTCAGCAGGAAGCTCTGCAGGAAAGGAGCATTACAGAGGCTGGCTTCACAGATGTCAGGATAGTTGACTACAAGGTACGAAGCCAGATGATTCGAAGTGATGCCCGCTAACGACGTCCTTGGTTACAGATACCTGTGGGAGGATGGCCCAACAATCGAAAGCTCTCTGAACTGGGCGAGTACGTCAAGTTGACAATGGATAATGACCTCGAAGGTATGTCGCCGCCCGCCTCAGGTACTTGTTTCGTTGTGCTGACCAGCTTTGATAGGATACACGCTGTATACCTGGCTCAACGTGCTCAACTGGCCAAGAGAAGAGTACACGCAGTTCATTGCGGGGATGCGGAAAGCGATCAACAATCGGAGGGTTCATAGTTACATGATGGTGCGCTACGTCTACGCGCGGAAGCCATGAAGAGACGAGATATCAGCAAATGGTGCAGCGAGTGATGAAAATATTGGCGGTGCGGGTTCCTGTACATACATATAGAGCATGGAGGCAGGTCGTAGGTACATAAGGACGACAGGGTGAGAGTCAGGACCAAGGTGCATTCTGGTGCAAAGGCAATGGGAAAATGTTTGTTCAATTTGAGATTCGGGAATAGACAAGACTGGATCAGTACCATTTCATGGCAGCCGTACAGCGTGAAAACATCTCGCTCCTTTCGCAGCGTCAGTGCCGCAGAAACGCGTCGCGTCAACACCACAACCACACACGTTGAACATGTCACGACTTCTTCTTCACTGCCGGAGCAAGCCCCAGCAAGCAATGAAAAAGAGGAAAAGAAACACGCCTGTCAGACGTCCATCAACACCCACCCCAACCGCGCGCCCGAAGGCAAGACCGCAATCAGGGTCGAGATCATCAAGAGGAAAAGCAAACTCTCTATACAGCCACCGCACGAAGCAGCAGCCGCCATCCTTGCGGACAGAGCGAGAGGACCAAGGTATTCACTCTAGGGCGTCGAGGATATACATTCATCAACCAGGGTGGGATCTGTGGCTCTTTTAGGGAACCAAGAGAAGGTCGAATACTATAGAAATGATTCTCTGAAGTATTGTCGACATGAAGAAGAAAAGAAGAAAAAAGTCCAAAATCTGGGAGGCAGAGCTGATTTTTATAGGCAGGGTGTGGGGCTGCCAATCACTCGTTCTTCACCGCCTAAAAGTTGGCGGCAGAATTATTTTTTTGAGCCGCAGAAAATTGTGACAGGGAGCGGGACGCTAATTGGTAGAGAGGCCGAGTGGGAGGACTCCACTGTGAACGACGAAAATTTGGGCGACGAATCACAAGGCGAGGAGAGGGGATTTTGCATCGATTTTTTTCTTCACGATGAGGCTGCTTAGTTTTTACAGTGGATTATTGGTGAATTGCGCCGAGACGAGTTGTCAAAGGCTGGAGTAGAATGTAACTGCATGAATCGTTTGCTCCGAGATGTCAGCCCGGGATTGGATCTGTGATGCCTTGAGATGTGGCTTGACACGGAATTCGGAGCAAGGTCTTCATCAGTGGACTAGAGTTGTTGTGCATATGCGGCATGTGGCATCTGTCTCAGCCATGCATAACGCAGTGCTTCTTTGTGCATGCATGTCTGTTGTGTTGACAACCAATGTGTGGATAGAGTCCATCCTATTATTCTTTCTGCCTCATGCCAAAATGAATATCATATGATAAACATCCCATGATGATTGTATCTGCAGCTTTCTCAAACAACTATCACAAGATGTTGAAAAAAAAACTCAGAATAAGGTTGTTCTCAAACTCTTGAATGCGGTGGAGCCCTGTAAACGGACGTCACTCTACCCTGCAGTACACGAACCCAAGGGAAATATTATTGTTTCTCACGACGGTCGAGATAGTCATCATTGATCATGTTAACTATGAAATTTCTCCTCAATTTTTGTACCCTGGTTTCTATGGGAAGAAACTGCATATTTCTACTTTAAGAGTTGCAGCTCGCCGAACAAACACCTCTAACCCATCACAAGGTCATACCACAACAAGACACTACAAACTAGCATCCCGATCTTGATACAAAGCCTCCCTTTCAATCCACCCTCTAACCTCTGCTCCAACCAAGCCATCTAAACACCCACCGCCGCTCTTTACAACCTCTCTCACCCTTGAACTACTCACATCTCCATCGCCCTCTCTCCCTTCCACCATCTCAACTCTCTCAACCCAAGTTTCACTACCTCCAACATCCCTCACTCTCTCCTTGGTCAACCACGCCCTCTGCTCCTCAACCCCTCCCCACGTCTTATCCGGTCTTGTCGTAACTCTCACCTTGCACTTCTCGAAGAACGGTCCCAGCGGGCTTTGGATCCCCTCGCTGTAGTACTTTGGGTTAAAAATGCGGACTATTGTGTCAAAGCCCGCGAGGAACGTCTGCGTCGGCTGTCCTCCATCTTCAGTAGTGTAAAAGTTCGACTCTTGTATCGCTTTTGCTTTGTCGTGGAAGAAAGGCATCGTAGTAACCGCCACATCAATCTCAACACCCTCATCGAGCAACTCCCTTCCCATAGCCTCCATCATGCTCAACCTGATAGGAAAACTCGCCGGCTTCGGCGCCTTATCAGCGTTGTTCACCGAAAGAAGAAGCATCAGCCTCTTCTCGCCGTCCAATCTCAAAGCAGAGCGAGCCATGCTTGCGTGCGCTAGTGTCGGCGGGTTGAAGCTCGAGTCTAGAATCACAAGATTCCGGACTGGACGGGCTGGTCGGCGCGGCGCGGGGACATTGGAAGTATGGGTGTGGGGTAGAGTGCAGAGGATGCGGAAAGCGTCTGGGGAGGATTGGAAGGATGTGAGGGCGCGGGAGAAGGAGGTTATGAGGGATCGGGGGTCCATTAACGGCATATCGGATTGTGTTGAGCCTTTGGCGCTCATTGTGTGGTGATGTTTGTGAGTGAGTTGTGAGTGAGTTGTAAGTTGCGAGCATGAGTGAGGAAACGTGGGGTAACTGACAAGGGGTCAGACAAACCATCAAAACACCAAAATCATGCGGTTTTCAGTAATAACCAAAACGTAAAATCCAAATAAACCCAATAATTGCTTTACAGTACCACCCTGTTACGTGAAGTTTCCTAAGTTTGGCGTTTTCACAATCGAGTCACCTGTGTTGTACTGCAAAAGGACGTTTGATTCAATCCAAGGACCTCAATATCGATCAGCATGACTCCGAACACACCCAACAATGTTGGAAAAGGGCCTCTCTTCAAAGGGAACTCGCCCTTAGATTCGAGGTGTTTCCCCTTGACAAACCATATGGATGTCAGTTTTGCAGCCACGGGGCCAACTTGAGACAATTTGTTCCATGGGAGGCCGCCTTCGAAAGCATGAAGGAAGAAGGAGAGTACACAAGCACCTCATGTTCGAACTACCTATGAGAAAGAAGACTCCTGGAAACGAGTGGTGATTTCCATGTTTCTCTGAGGACTGCGCAACCAGCCTAGAGGGTGGTCACTTGAGCCGTAATGAGTGGTATGAACTTGTGAATTAGGTACTCATTTATGAACTGAGTATTAGGTGGCGGCGACGAGGGCGCCCGAGGCATGCTTTTGCGACTATTGCCAAACCTGGGTTATTGAGTCTGTAAAGTGACTATCACATGTGCAAAAACAATTCGAGTGTTTGGAGGAGGAGTGGGGAATATTTTAAAAAGAACTCAAGAGATACTGCACTTGATCTTAGGGAATCTTATAATAGCGTATGCTTAATTACTCAGTTTTTAAGCAAGTCTTGATCCCAAAGCATCATTTCTGCTTCTAACTCTAGATGAAGAGAAGTCAAAGTGGAGATGAGGGTAGTTCCGTAACTACACACCACCTCTTTCGTTCATGGTACACCATTTCTCACCAGTAATGACTCTATAGATGATCGTCAATACAGAGAACAATATCGTGTTTGTTGATAAATAGCCGCTCAAGAAAACTCTGCAACCTCCTCGTTCAACGTAATTACTGCCACCGATATGTTCACTGACTTGTTTCTCTCTTCAACCTCAATAGTTAACTACTCTGGTCTCGTTTATTTTTATCAAAACTATCCTGGTCTCTTTTGCAATGTTATAACTCAAGGTTTACTTACAATAGGAGATATTGTTTTTGATTAGGTGTTACTCTTAACTCTTCCTGTAATGAAGCAGATGCATAGGTAGGTAGTTATACACAGAACTCAATAGATCAAACGATGGAGTTTCTCCGATTGCTCAGCACAACTCAATCGCTTGGTTCATTCATGGTCGTAGGTAGTGCGTGAGTGCGTGATGATCTATATTGTAGTATGCCAACAAGCCCTGCCCGGCGCATACAAGATACTCAATGCATTCTTCTGTGGAGCACCAAAGGGATATATACGATATTGGCGGATCACCTGACATCGAACTCCGCTACAGTGGCTGCACAACAGTCATCATCTTCCGTAGTATAGTGGTCAGTATGCAAGCTTGTCACGCTTGAGACCCGGGTTCAATTCCCGGCGGGAGAGTCGCCTCATGAGATCTACTCATGGATACAATTTTTGGTGTTTGAACTATTGTTTTTTTTTGTTTGTGGTGTCGCCTTGCAGCAGATCCTGGCTAAGCAGTTACCGGCGATTGGGCCCGGGTATCGGAAAATTGATGACGACGCATCAAGATCTCGACCATGCCAGATGGGGCTACCGATCAAGTATCGCTCGGGCCGTGCTAGTTGGCTGTTGCGCCTTGGAGTAAGGTAGGTCATGGGATAGTTAATTGGCTGTTTATTGGATGATGGAAAGGTGTCTTTGTTGACATGGAGGTCCTTGAGTAATTAATTACCATTTTACCTGCCGTGCTATATAGTAAAGCACCTTATTTTAAAACTTGATTTTATAGTTGGACTTTAGCATGTCTTGGCCTCATTTCGCTGATGCTTGGCACCCCATCATGACGATCACTATCAGCCAGCACAGCACACGACCGCTTTCTCTGCGGGGTCTAGCGCCCACCCACAAATCCGATCTCCGCGTATTCCTGTTCGTTAGAAACTTGTTGTCAACATTGGCATTTCTCGGCGTCGTCGCATTATTACACAGCCAAGGTAAAAGGAATGGCAGTCTGTGTCGTTACGTGCGACGAGTACACGATTCTCGGATGCTGGTTGCCGTGCGCTTACGAATATCTCTCAAAACCGGATAGCCTCTGGATTTAAGCATTGGTTGCTATGAGGCTAGATCAAATTCGAAACTAAGTAGCTACTTTGGAGAGAAGCGACCGGAATGAGAATGATAATAATGGCGTTGGAGCAGATAGAGTTTACAATAGTGATTGATGACTATTGATCGAATGCAAACAATCCACAAAGTCAAAAGAAGCACATGTTATTCTAGATCAGACCTGACCTATTATGTCCGCAGATGGGTTCAACTTGATACTCGTCGTGTCTTACTTACACTTGGCCCTCCCGTGCTACCCTTGTACCTACTTTAGTTACCTATTCCCATTCTGGGAAAGGAGGCGCGTGCTTGCGCCCCCTGGAAAACGTCGCGCCGGCGGCGCCCACCTGCCGGTCTACCCTGCCTACCCTGCCGGCCTGCCCTTGCTTGCCTTAAGGCTCCATTGTCATTCTTATTCCCCCATTGGAGAATCCACATGCTCCGTCATTTAATCCTCCATCTCATCGCTGTCCCTCCTCTCTCTTTATTTCTTTGCGTGTTTCCCTTGCGGTGATCATCTGTCCATCCTTTCTGTGATATTCATTCATACTCCTTCTCCTTATCACAGCGTCTCTCCATTCATCACACCTTGGATCAAAGGCTTTCATTGTTATTTCTTCTCCCCTTTTAGTTCTATCAAGACCTCACTCAATCTTGCGACGATCAACGATCACATCTCCAAATCGCCACCCTCTGGTTGCATAACCTTCCTCTCCGACCTAACACCATACGCTTCCTTCGATTGCCTATAGCTTTTCCATCTTTCCCTCCCGCCATAAGCATACACAAGGCGCACTAGACATGCGCTCAGTAAAGTCGCTGCTCCTTTGGGGCTTGGCTTCCTTCTCTTCAGCTGCCGCTCTCGCATTTCCTCCATTCTCCCACGAACCTCGACAAGTCCAAGATACCTCATCGATTTCGAAGCGCGCGGATCCACCAAAGGAAAAGACACCCAAATATTTCACCGAAGCTGGTCGCAACATCGAGCTTGGCCACTATGATAAGCGGTTCTTCCAAGGAAAGGTCTCGTATGAAGAACATCGCCTCGTTCTTCGAGATCTCATTCGAAGCTACCTGTTCCACATGAACAGTTACGGGGTCGAAACTTGGATCGCTCATGGAACCCTCCTAGGTTGGTGGTGGAACGGCCAGATCATGCCCTGGGACTACGATCTCGATGTTCAAGTGTCCAACAACACCCTGCAATGGATTGGCGACAACCTCAACCGCACTGAACATAGCTGGAATTATACCGAATCTTCCACAGGAGAGTTTGTCTCTAAAAAGTACCTGCTCGACATCAACCCCCATCACGTTGATATCGACCGTTCTGATGGAAGGAATATTATCGACGGCCGTTGGATTGATATGCAAAATGGCATGTACGTTGATATTACTGGTCTTCGCGAGCGCGAGGCGGATCGCCCGGGTGTCTGGAGCTGCAAGAATAAGCATCGGTATAAGAGCCAGGACTTGTGGCCCATGCGCATCACTGAGTTTGAGGGTGTCAAAGCCCGTGTCCCTTTCAACTTCAACAGGATCTTGGTGGATGAATACAAGACGAAGAGTCTAGTCACTGAGAGTTGGGCAGGGTAAGTTTTCACCATGGCCGTTTTACTGCCGTACCGTTGGCAGGGCTTTCTCCTTGAAACCTACGTAACTAACAAACTTCACAGACACCGATGGGATCACGACAACAAGATTTGGATCAAGGAGTCTGAAGAGGAAGCAAAACAGCGCAACCTCGGAGCCTATGATCGCCACATGGCCGAGGCAGCTTTCAATCCCCAGTCTGAAGAGACGGAGGCTGCGACATCTGTTTAAGAACTCGACCTGTGTACGCTCAACGATCTTGAGCACCAACCTTTCCCCCTGAAAAAACTAAAAAAACTAAAAAAAACTCCGATCTCGCATACACGAGCTGCGAATTCCACGAAATGAGTCACGACCTGAACTATTTAATCGTTTCCTTTCTTTTTACAATGAACCATAAAGAGGCAGTCAGACCTTTGCTACGCATGAGGCGTTGGATGTATATAACGGCGTTGGAGAGCGGATTTCAGCATAACGCTGGCCATGGTGGCTTGCGGATGGGGCGTCGAAGGTAGAACCTATTGCTATTTCCCTTGCTTGATACTTTTGTCCGAGTTTGTAAAACGGCTGTAAATCTAGAAAGATATCCCTGGTTGCTTGCATATTAGCGGATACGATGGTCTAAATGAAAAAATTGCTTCCATGTTCCAAGACTATTCTTATGATGAACATGTAAAAAACGCTAAGTAACAAGGGTATCAAGAACCGACAACCCATCATGACTCCTCTATGTAGCTTTTCCACGACACATTCTTCTGTCGTTTTGATTCTCGCCATCCGCCAAACTTGGCCCCATTCCCAAGATCAATCAACGGCGCCATACTGGGCCGACCATGCGCACATTGGAAAGGAAACGCACAACATGAGAGACGAGCGATGAGTCCCTCACACTGCTGGATCGTAAGAACATCGTTGAACATGATTGCACCTATATGAACAAATTAGCACAAGAAGCTACCAAGGGGAAACAATGGACGTACTTCTGCAGGCTCTGGAGTGTAGCAACTCCAGAATACCCCTTGGACACCCATTGAAACGTGACACCAGGGGCTTGTCAGGCGCAGTGGTCGATGGTCTCACAAGTGGAACGCTGCTATCGACACTACGCCAGACCTCTGTGCGAAGAAGCTCGATAAGAAGTCGGGGCTCCAGTCGGCAACGCTCAATAATACTTGGAGGAAGGGCTGTTACGGTGACCTTATTCTGCTGTGAGGAAGTAGATGTCTGGTATGCAATGCCCCAAGCAGCAAAGTAATCACGGTGTCGTTCTAAAAGGGACCACTCTTCTCTTGAAACTTCAAATATTATGGGTCGATCGAGAAGTTCTATGGCAGGCGAGAACTGATCTGTCAAGGGGTCTTGAATGAAATAGCTCGCCATGAGGTCCTCAAGTTGACATCGTTCATCAACCGCGTGTTGGTCGAGCATGACCAGTGCTGAACTCTGCTTTTCATGTTTGGATGCAGATGCTGCACTTTCCAAGGGAAGTTTAACCAGAATGAATTTGCAGTCGACTTGGTCTATCACAGTTGCATGGGCAAGTGCTTGACGTGAGACTTTTCCGTTGAGACTCATGGACCCAGTGTCAAATCCAACGTGAACGCTGCCATGACTGCCCCTACCACACGTATGCAGTAGTTCTGGTGCTGAGCCATCGATGCACGGTATCAAGGATTGTACGGGTTGGAAGACGGGGTTCTCCCATGAGCTAATGACACCTTGAAGCCATTCGCTTGGTTGTTTGTCTCGCTTCTGTGTACCTTGACCGGCCATGCCATTGTCTGTGTTGCCGTCGCTTGTTTGTTTGTCGGCAGTGCGATTGTCTGAGCACAAACCAATGCTATTTGCGGGCAAACTACTTTGATTGCCATCAGGTTCAGGGTATGGTTCGTCAAAGGGTTTGCGGAGCAACTTGCCACCTTCGCCAACCAGACGTCCCATGGGTGATTCCTCTCGCATCTTCGTGCGAACATCTACCGCCTTCGAAGTGGCACTGAGTGGTGTAGCTCTTCCAACTTTGACCCGATGCCAAGCCTCGAATGGGCTGTCTGCCCGTACTCCAATTGAAGCTGATTTGGAGACCGGAGTGGCAGAGCCAGCTCTCGAACTGCTTGACGATGAGGCAGGCGGTTTCTTAGGCTTTCTCGCCTGCCCTAACGTCTTTGCTGTCGAGAATAATGATTCCTCGGGGGCTAGTCGGACTTTCTGTGGTCGAAAATGATGCTTTTTGAGAAATCCATAACACGTAGCCTTCAAAAGATCAAGTATCGCTGATAAAGTCTGGCTCTGGCTGTCGAGCCGATCTGGGCTATCGATACCATCTAACGCCGTACTGGTGACTTTCAGATAGAACATAGGCCATCGTTCGATTCCTTTTCGACTTCTCAATTCCTTGCCTGTGAACTCCTCAAGCTTATGCGCGACGCCGTGGCAGTCCTTATCACCATCAATCACACCAAAGCTAGAATTGGCAAAGGTCTTGTTGATGTCTTCGTAGAGAACATCAGTGCCAAACTCATTTATGACAGGCTGAATCCCTAGACTTAAAAACTGACAGCGCCGAGTCGCAACAGGATTCGTACAAATAGCACCTTTGACAGAAATGGATCCGCATGATGCTGACACAGGCACCCAAGATTCGGTATCACTCGCGTCGGCAAGACCTGCCTGTGTGAGTAACCGAGAGGCTCTAGACACGATGCCTGGTTTATCTGATGGTCGGAATCGAAGTTCACGTTGTGTAGTTGTATCCTTAAGCGATAGGGATACACCCGATGGCCAAGAAATAAGCAGACCAACAACAGCTCGAGTCAGTTTCGACCACTCCTTGTCGAGAGCAGTTCTTTCAGTCAAGGTGAATCTCTGTTTGACTCTGACCGGCATGTTGCCAAAGAGATCTCGGACAGTCGTACGAGTTCCATAATCGAAGTTGATAAGCCTTGACTCAGGGGGCGACGGTAATTGTCTCGTCAGAACCTGTGAGTTGTGAATCGTAATAGAGTTGTGCGAGATATATCTTTGGTGACGAGATGTGATGGACAGAAGCGAAAATGTAGCAAGAGAGGCTAAAAAGTCGCCATGTTTGCCGTGGACAGAGGACCTTGAAGGAAACTTGGACGTATCTATGAATGCATGTGTAAGTAATTATCATGGGACGGACTCAAGTTCATATCGTTTCACTCACGGTGGAGCTTTCCGAGACCCCCGCCATCTTTAAACTCTTCGGGTGGAATTCCGGACCCATTATCTTCAACGGTACAATTTCCCCTGCTGTAGTCGAGCGAGATGTTGATCTTGGTGGCGCCAGCATCTAAAGAGTTTGCAACGAGACCAGCAACTACCCCGTTCAGGGATGTGATGTTGACCGATGATTTGATCTTGTCGACGACATCCTGAGGAAGTTGTCTGATGATCATGCTCTACACAGGATCATGCTTGTGTGAAGGACAGTTTTTGGCCGTGGATGGTGTTGAATGTGCAAAAGTTCAAAATTGAAAATGACGTCGAAGCGAGCTGGAGCTGAAGACAGCTGAAGCTAGGGGCACCTGGGGCGAGCGGTCTAATTAAGGCACAGTGGGTAACGTCCCCAAATCCAGGGTCCGTGTAGTGGAGGTGGCGCCAAGAAGGATGCGCCTTGAGGAGAGTCAGCTCAATCCAGACTCAAAGCCACAGGAGATAACAAAGTATCCCTTAAGGAGACAATAACCACTATCGCATGGCAGCCCACGTTGTTGGCTACTTGTTTGATTACAGATAGTTCAGAAACAAATAGAAAGAAAAGCCATCCCTTGCACCCCTTGCTCCGTCTCGTCATTAACTAAAACATCACGTGATCCTGATCCTGATCTTCTGTACCATCATGCTTCGCCGCTTTCAGCCTTTGACTGTTACATGCCGTCCATACCCATACCACACACTGATCTGCTGACGACGTCCTTTCTAGCTTCATCCCTTAGTTTTCGCCTTTCATTCTTCTGCCTTTCATCAAAAATTGTCTCATCAATCTGCGTCTCTTCTCTACTCCTAGCGAGCCTCTTTTCTTTACGTTATCATTGCCTCCCCGCCTCCATCTGCTGCCCAACGACGCTGTCCTGACACCCTCGAATCGACCGTTTCGCACCCGTTCGACGACTTCTCCTCAATTTGATGGCGACGACCGACGCTATACCTCCAGAGCATGGTGAGTGTGGGAATTCGTGTCTACCTTCTGCCAATGTCAATGGGATACTTGTTGTCACGCGATATCGCCACCTTGTGATATCCTCACCATCATGCAATGCCTGATTCTAACATAGCCAAGACCGTCAAGGTCAGCGCAGGAGACCGTTTTCGACATGGGTAAAGAAGCTCACCAACTTCAAATCCGATGGTGAGCGACAAAAGAGGCACAAGAAGCGCATCCACAAGAAGAACAACCCATATCCAGAATCTGGTCAGGTCGGCAATGGTGTAACCAACGGAACTAGTGCCTGCACTTTCACCACGACTCAGACGGGTACTACCAACACCAGTGTGAACCAGTCCGCTCGAACGTCGGGAGAAGATCAGTCACCACCAACGATTGGGCGCAGAAGTGTGGCGGGTACGGTCTTGACAGATCATGAGGCCTCCCACTCTCTCATATCACCCAGCCATAGGGCGAGTTCTGTTGCTGGAACGAGCCGTACCGTTGGCGGAGGAGTTGAATCTAGGAGGGGGGGAGACAGTACTTTTTCAAGCCCGGCACCATCCGTGCGATCTTTGACAACCACTTTAACCACGATTCAATCTATGGCGCCCAACGGCACAGGCCCAGCTCAGCACCATGCTCAGCAGAACCAAGGCAATACACAGTCTATTCAGTTCACTCAACCATTCCCCACAACAGGAACACCAGCATCTGCCATTCCGCCTCATCTGGCCCCTACTGGTAACCCAACAACCTACACGGCTGCAACCGCCAACAACCTGTTGACAGATAATGCATCCATTCTGACGTTAGCATCATCAAGCAAGCGGCGACGACGACGTTCTCTGGATACAGATGCATCCGTGCGTGCTCTTGCGCCTTCATCACTTTGGGGTGGAAGCCGTGAAAGTCTTCCGCTCAGTGTTCTAAGCGCAAACATCGATCCGATGGGCATGCCCGCTACTCCGGGTATTCACGGCAACTCCAGAATAGGGGCAGAACGCACGAGTATTTACTCTGCGACAGGTGTTGGGCCTGCGATTTCCGGTGATCGCAACAGCTACTACGCTAAACAAGGAGACGGTGCAAGTGTTCGAAGTGGCTTGCTTGGCCATGGGCGAGCCGAGAGCGTGAGCGGCAGCATTGGTGGCCTGAGCAGTCCTCTGGTTACGCCACGAGAAATATACAGCGAGAAGAATGAGAATGAGAAGGAGGATCGGGAGAATACCCCTACGGCTCCTAGAACCAAGGAGGGATGAACATGGCGTTAAATTGCACGAATGATTGATGTTTTGCTTTGCTTTGCTTTATCGATTATTGGTTTTGGTTGGGATTGGCAGGAACATGAGCGTATCTGGTGTTTTGCTTGATTTCACATAGAGTTTACTTGTTATAGGCAGTCTAGGGGAAGGTGTCCCTTAATATACCATACATGATACCCTGAAAAAGCTTTATGATGAGTGTCTGATGAGAATGCCTTTGAATGTTTTCACATGACCCATGTTTTATAATAGGGAAGATGTTGACTGCCCGTACAAATAGATTCTCATCTGAAATCACCTAACATTGTCATAACTCATTATAAATTAGACCAGTTCACTGCTAGAGCAAGCTAATTACTACAAGCTCAATTAATATTTAATATTTCAATTAACCTTGTTAATAATTGACTTTCCTCCTTAATCTATCCCTTCTTTCGAACGAGTCTAGGGTGGCAGCCACTGTGGCGCTAGGCAAGCTCCTGTAGCTCCCCAGCTTCAGGGCGTCCCACTATCGTCATCGCGCCGCGGCTCATCTTCCCCAATTCAAGACATTCCCGAATGCTTCTTCACGATGGCCATCTCAGTAAGAACGCCTTGCGATTACACGCGCATAGTCTTTTTCGATTGGGACGCTCGATGAGGCTCGTCATGCTAACAATGAACTGCAGTGGAAGTCGTTTGACTTCTTCGACGTCGCCCAAATTAACATCACCGACGACGAAACCCGACAGCTCTTTGAGGGCAACGAGATCTCGAGCGTTTGCGCAGGCTCCGATAGCCTATTTCTTGGATCATTTGATGGATATGTCAGCATAATAAACAAGTCATGGAAGATTGTCAAGCGCTTCCAGGCTTACGAGGCGGGGAGCATCACGCATATGCGCCAGGTCGAGGGAACGAGTCTCTTGTTGACAGTTGCGGTATGACCTGTTGGACTTGGATCGATGAACAGATCAGCTGATGGTGTTAATAGGAGGACATGAGTACTGAGCCTGTCCTTAAGGTGTGGGCGCTCGATAAGCTTGTCAAGAAGACCAACACACCGACATGTCTGAGCACAGTCATGATCAACAACAACCGACGGCAATTTCCCGTAAGTCTTTATGGGAGTTTGTTTCTAGACGATAAACTGATATTTGAAGATATCTGCGTTCGCGGCTACAGACGATCTCACACAGATCGCTGTGGGATTTACTAATGGCGCAGTTACGGTCATTCGAGGCGAACTAGTCCACGATCTCGGTACCAAGCAGCGCATCGTTTTTGAATCCGAAGAGCCAGTGACTGGTGTTGAGATCGCTTGGGATGCGGTACAGAAGCTCACGACCTTGTTCGTCTCTACGACCTCGCGAATACTGAAGCTCGGTCTTTCCAAGAAGGGCCATGGTTTGCCCCCCAAAATCGTTGAGGATACTGGATGTGCGGTGGGCTGCATGACGCGTGACCCGAATACAGAGGGTGTCATCATCGCGCGTGACGATGCTATCTACACTTACACACTAGATGGACGAGGACCACCCAAGGCGTACGAGTCGCCCAAGAGCAAGATCGGTGTTTATCATGAATATGTGGCGCTTGCCTGCCCACCTGCAAGCAGTACAGCAAAGGATTCAGAGGCAATGAGGCGACGTTTTGGCAGTACTACTACTAATTCTCTATTTAATGCGTCGTCTTTTGTGCTACTGGATATGGACCTTCGAGTCATTGGCCATACAGAGACATTGATGTCTCCTGTGGGACACTTTGTTGACATATGGGGGGATTTCTTCACAGTCCTTCAAGATGGAAAGGTAAGTTCATTCTGTACAAGTCCAGCTTCTCTTATTGACCTCGTCAGGTTTACCGGTACCATGAGAAGAGCCTACAGCAACGGTTGGAAATGCTTTATCAGAGGAACATGTTCCCCTTGGCCATCGAGTTGGCGCAAAAGTCGGGAATGGATAACGAGCAGCAAAGTCTTATCTACCGCCGCTTCGGTGATCACTTATACCAGAAAGCTGACTATGACGGCGCCATGATCCAGTATATTCGAGCAATTGATACAACAGAACCATCACAGGTCATTCGCAAGGTGAGTTGCTACTCTTTATGCATGAATAAGACTAACATTCCTAGTACCTCGATACACAACGCATTCACAACCTCATTCAATACTTGGAACAACTTCATGAACACCGAAAAGCGACTGCGGACCATACTACGCTTCTTCTCAACTGTTATGCAAAGCTCAAAGATATCAACAAGCTTGAAAAGTTTATCAAATCTCCTGGCGACCTCAAGTTCGATCTTGATACAGCAATTGCCATGTGTCGTCAGGGCGGATACTATGAGCAGGCGGCATACCTTGCCAAGAAACACGGCGAGACTGATCTCGTGGTGGATATCTTGATAGAGGACTCTAAGAACTACACAGAAGCGCTTGACTACGTTTGGCGTCAGGACCCTGATATTGTGCGTATCAGCTACTAGCTAAAGTGAATGAATGCTTGCTAACATTACAGGCTTATCCTTGCCTACAAAAATACGCGCGAGTACTGATCGAGAATTGTCCTCAAGATGCCACAAAGCTATTTGTGGATTACTATACAGGCAACTACAGACCTCGACGCACTTTGACGGTGCAGAATGAGACTGATACACCAACCAGCGTCGGTTTTGCAGCCGGAGCAGCCAGTGCCGTACAGAACCTCTCTAATCTGCTGCCATTGCCTTATATGAACACTTCCTCTGTTGCATCACCTGGCACAGTCGGGAACGCAAAGGCTGTCGTAAGCGATGGCAATATTATCGTGGATAACGACGATATCCCTGCACCAAGGTATAACCCTCCTCCGCCAAGAACCGCATTCTCGTCATTCATCGACCATCCCGATGAATTTATCGTTTTTCTTGAAGCATGCCTTGAAGAGAAAGATCTCAAGTCAAATGACCGAACGGATCTATACACCACTCTTTTTGAGATGTACTTGTACAAGGCAAGCGAGAAGAAGGGACAACATCACAAAGAGGAATGGGAGGCGAAGGCGAAGAAACTCATCGAGGGTGAACATGTGCCCATGGAAAGCTCTAACGTGTTGCTTCTCTCGCATCTCGCGAATTTCCAAGACGGAACGGTTCTTGTCAAGGAGCAGGCAGGACTGCGTTTTGACATTTTCAGGTCTTACACATCGGCCAAGGACACTCGGGGCGCTATGAAAGCTCTCAGAAAGTATGGCCCTGAGGAGCCGCAGCTATATCCAGCTGCATTGGCATACCTCACTTCAGATCCACGGGTGCTGGAAGAAGCTGGGCCAGATGAGTTGGCCAGCGTGCTGAACAAGATTGACAAGGACGGGCTCATGGCGCCTTTGCAGGTTATCCAGACCCTCGTTGGTCAGTCTTCAGGAGGTGGCGTAGCCACCATGGGCATGATCAAGCCATATCTTCACGAGACAATTACTAGAGAGCGCAAGGAGATTGCATCTAACCGAAACCGAATTAACACCCTCCGAGGGGATACAGAGAAGCGCCGTGACGAGCTAGCCGACCTGGGATCCAAACCAGCCGTGTTCCAGGCGACTTGGTGTTCAGATTGTAGTCAGCGACTAGACTTACCAGCTGTTCACTTCCTATGCAAGCACAGCTTCCATCAGCGTTGCGTACGAAACAGTGGCAACGAAGGCGAGGCGGAGTGTCCAAAGTGTTCACCAGAAAACGACATGATCCGCAAAATGCGCGAAGGACAGAGGGAGAGAGCAGGTAAACATGAGCTGTTCAAGGGTGATCTGGAGAACAGCGAGGACCGGTTTAGTACGTTGGCAGAGTGGTTCTCGAGAGGTGTGATGGAGGGTCAGAGTGCCGAGTAAGTGTAATGACAAAGGTGATGGGCGAGATGCATGGTGTCTAGAGGAGTTTGGGTTTGTTATCTGGTCGTTGCCTTTCCAGGGCTTTGACAAACTACACAATCAAGAGATAGGCAAGATGCTCCATATGGTTCAGCAATGGTATGGAGCTTGTGAATTTGTTGGTGGTTTGGTTATTCATGTGGTCTAGCTACTTGCCAGCCTTACATATATATACAATGGAATGCGCTTAAGAGATGGAAAGACTGTCTAATTCGAACTTATTGTCCTATCAAACTCTTCCAGATGCTAATCACTCTACTCAGCTATTGATTTTGCAATGAGATCTCTACTACTTAAAAAAGACTTGAGATTTACGACCTGAGCTCTGTGATCTATCAAAACCTATCCAGCCAAGAGGTTCTATGGACGCCAAGGTCGCAACCCACGAGTGGAATCGATTCTGTACTTTTGGTCCAAGTGAAGTGTCGTTCCCCAGAACGGTCTAACTTTTCATTCTATTCCCACATCTCGTATCAATATCGGAAGAGGGTCGTTTAAGCACGCTTGATCATGGCCTCGCGATCGGGGCCAGTGCCAATGTACTTGATCTGGTAGAACAAATGTTAGTAAATTGCCTCTAAATGGGGACCAGAGGTCTTGAGGTTAGCTACCTTGACTCCAACAAATTCCTCGATAAACTACAAAGTTCGTTAGCACAAGTCAGTCATTTTTACAACGACAGGAACGGTACCTCGATGTATGCACGTGCTTGTTTGGGCAAGTCGTAGTAGGTCGACAAATTCGTGGTGGGCTTCTGCCATCCCGGGAAGTCCTTGTACACAACTTCGCATCGGTCCAAGACATCCAGATCGGCTGGATACGAGTCGAGTTCCTGTAACAACATAAGTCTCTTCCTCAACGGAAGAAAAGGACAAAAGACTAACCTGGCCATTCAGCTTGTACGCCGTTGCGACGCGGATTGTCTCAAAGGTATCCAAAACATCGAGCTGAAAGGTGTCAGTCGACTGTCACAACAGGAGAAATGGTTAGTATGTGAATACGTGCCTTGGTTAGGTTGAGAGCAGTATAGTTGTTGATGGTATTTGAGTATTTCAAAACCACCAAATCAAGCCTACATAGAGTGTGAGCTAGCCATCTGGCAGAGTTCAGTTCCCGGTAAAGACTTACCATCCGCATCTACGTCTACGACCAGTCGATGTTCCCTTAGTATGTTAGTCTCTCGGAGGTTGAAGAAAGAAAATCCTCGTAGTATCTCACCCATTCTCGTCCAATCTCTTGGAGCTTGGTTCCGACACTACACCTAGTTAGCCTCTCAGCAACCTGACAAGAAAATGATAAACCCACTCTCCCGTGTCCTCGGTCTTGAAGGCCCCTGAGCCGACTCTTGTTGTGTAAGCCTTGACGACTCCAATGACCTCTGTGATGTTCCTGGGGTTCAAGGTGAGTCCGCCAATGATGCCAGCCAGCGAAGTGTTGGACGATGTTACGTACTGCTCTGTTAGCTATGATGATAACACTTGAATACTAAAGTTGCAATAACTTACTGGGTATGAGCCATAGTCAATGTCGAGCATAAGTGCCTGAATAAACTGGGACGAGCCAGCGCCGGGCCTCGCACCACTTTCCTTTGCAGAGGACGAAAAGAGTCTGACATGAAAATTGCCCCAAAATCATCCACAGAGCAAGACCATCGCATGCCAAGCATAGCGACTGACCTCAAGGGTCAGAGGTGGTCTGTCTGTAGATGATTTCGGGGCTCAATGTTTGTGTCAGGGGCGTCACTCTGCGACCTCTGAGGTTTGTCCGTGGGTAAAGGAAAGGGGCGTGAGACCACGGGCATGGTTTCTCGACCCACAGATAGTCAGTATTGTATCTCCAAACACAGGTTGGGATCCTCACATTCGCTCCTTCGATCAAGATGGGGGTGTTGCTCTCTTGGGCTGACCTCATAAAAGAGACACCATCGACAACGTACTTGGCCAGCTTGGGCTGGTACTCCTTGAAGCGAGCGAGCTCGTCCTCGACGTCGTATTCGAAGAGGTCTCCATAGCGCTTTCGGTAGCCATCGGCCAATCGTCGAAGCCTCTGCTCAAACAGCTCGGGGTTGAAGACATCAGCGAGTCTGATACCACTCCGCTATCTAGGGTTCAGCAATAATTCCATTGACATAATATTGGGACTGATCTCTTCTTACCGCGGCCTTGCAGCTATAAGAGGGTCCGATACCTGCAAACTGGTCAATAAAAAGCAAACATGTTAGATATTTGCTCAGACGCACCGCGTCCAGTTGTGCCAATTTTGCCCTCTAAAGCCAATGTCAGCCATTTGGGTTCAGTTGTATATGTTTGGAGACCAGCAACCAACCTCCGAGCTCCTTCTCCTCGAGTCCATCGGCTGCGATGTGTAGCTGCAGGTCAATGTGAACTCGGTCAGACACAAGAATCCTGTCGTCTACTTCCAGCCCCTTGTCTGACAACTCCTGCAGCTCTTTGAAGAATTGCGGCACGTTGAAGACCACTCCGGAGCCAATGAAGTTCATGCTATCATGTGTCAGTCAACTTGACCGCTGGTCATGCTTGGGCGCATTGAGTTGAGATCATACCATTTCGGGTTGATGAGTCCAGAGGGAAGCAGGTGGAAGCTTTGAAACGATCAGTCACAGGTGGCCTCGTAGGGTTGGATGTCTATTTGCGCCTACCTATACGAAACTCCATTCGCACTATTGCAGAGTCAGCCATCTGTCTATTGATACGAGACGAGGTAAATGTCAGGGAGAAGGCGCATTTGGCTTACACAATAGAGTCTATGATGCGGTTACTTTCATATACACACAAGATGAGTTATGTTCAGGCACAAGGGCATTGACCTACGTCCAGCATTATGGCCTCCCTGTATCTCGTATTAGTAGATGTTGAACGTCGTGAATCGTGTCGTTGGTCACTCACAGCGGCGCGTGCGCAGAGTTTGGCCTCGGGGGCAAGGATGTCAGTCAGTTTTCCTTTCTACACCATGAACGTGGTCAGAATCAAGTCCCGCCTGCAATCATTTCGCAACTAGAAGGGTCGACAGCAAGCCGGAGAGAAAAACCTACGCCCTCATCTCCTGTAGAACACGACTTATCAGCACAACAAGGAACGTTGATAGTGTCGTATCGCGAGCGATAGCCGGTATCGGCGGGAGAGGGAGGAAGCAGGGAGGACGAGACGTACCCCATTGGGAGCCAAGAATGATTGTGATTGCCATACTGAAGGTCGATGGCGATGTTTCTCTCTTGAAAGCGCAATGGATGCCGTGGTTGTGTTGGTGAAGAAAAAAGGCGCGTTACCAGCAGGTCGCTCACAAGTTTTGTAAATGCGTCACCGAGGGGCAGCCAAAGTAAAGTAGTTTACTGCCCATACAATGGAACCTTACCTTGGGTGCGGGATGGTGGGGGTTGCGGTAGAGGCCTAACTAGGTAGGCGGTGTGGTCCATCTCTGTTATCGATAAGGCCATGCATATCATACTACCTACCTAAGGTTCACGCACCATGTATATAGACTTGAATAGGGCAATGAGCCTTACCTTAGTAGCTTATGGTATTGATGTATTTCTAAGATTTAATCCTGAGGATACCATGTATGGGCATCCTGAAGTCCCTATCATGGTCACCTTGTTTGTCTTTTCTGTCTTCGAGGATGGACTTACCAACTTACTCACACCTACCGCATGCTTTACAATAAAACAACGGAAGGCAATGCTATGCCATGTTCTGTATTGAGATGGTCACGATTACTTCTCACTCATCTTCTTCTTTCATCATCACAGCTTGCATCCATTCAACAGTCCCCATCAGCAAACTCATCTACTTTGTTAGCTCCAACTACCTACACACACGACACTCTCCCAACAATGGCAGATGATGAACACGAAGTACCCATTGAACCACCTTTCGGCTGGGAACCTTGTAGAAGAACAGGCGCTGGAATCCGCGAGTACAACACTTTCGTGGGACAGTTCCTCGAGTAGGCTCGAGATGACCCTCGTGAAGACAACCGCAACTGGCAATCGCTGCTCCGTTTCGTTAACCAAGATGGTAAGAGGAACGAATTCCTCGACCATGTAAAATATGACTGTGCTTTGTCGAAGTATGAGTGTGATGGAAGATGCTGGGGATATGTGGTACTCGCACGCATCTACTTCGCATACGCAGCCTTCCCAAGAAGGGCAGGAAGACATAGCGTATGGGCGACACTACAGGATTGGTACCCGCAATCCGACGTCTTGGAAAGTATGAGATATAACCGCCATAGGAGGAGATTCTCTCATCCTGTAAACCTACCAAAACAAAAACCTGTACGCGAAGAAGACGTGGTGCATAGCACCCAGGGCAACAATCCTCAAAACAACAATCCCCAGAGCAACAGTCACCACCAGAACGGCGATTCCCAGAGTAGCTATAGTTACCAGAATGGAGATCCTCAAAGCAGCAACAATCTCCAGAGCAACGATGATCAACAGAATAGATATCCCGTGGATAGTTATCCTGATATCTATCGTCCCACAAACAACAATCCCCAGAGCAACGATGATCAACAGAATAGATATCCCGAGGACAGTTATCCTGATATCTATCGTCCCCGAAACAACAATCCCCAGAACAACAATCCCCAAAGCAGCGCCCCCTAACCCAGAGCCCACTGATTCAAGAGTGAATTACATACACTGCCTAAGTTAGTGCCGTTGGCTAGTTGGACATGGAAGATCCTCACGAATGCAACTGCTCAGAACTCCACACCTGCTTGAGAGGCGTTAGTTGCAGTACATGCACACATTTCGTTCACATGGGAGTCAACCTCAATCATAAGAATGACAAAGGGCATGGTCATAATCAATTTCATTCTTAATGATGACTCAGCTGGTATCCAAAAAAGACCTGATTTATAGGTAGTTCAAAAGTCCTATCGCTAATACCCAATCATAGCATAAATGCAGATGCAACAACACACACACACCCTTCCATCTTAGATGTGCCATCTGTGGCCAGGGTGCTTCCAGTCCAAGTTTGCAATCTCCTCGGGCGACATGCCAGCCAACTCCTGCTCGACATTCTTCTTGTCACGCCGTCTGTTGTCCCACTTCATCCAGAAGTAGCCGCAGATGCTGAGGATAAAGATCATGCAGCCGGTGGCCAAGTTAAGACCGTTGCCGATGGGGAAGTTAGGGGCGTCCTTGACGAGGTAAGACCAAGTTGCGATGAGACCACCGATGTTGCCAAACATGACCTGTAAGAGAGTGTAAGTGAGGGTTTTGAGAGAGAGTCAGGGTTGAGGAACTTACGTTGAGACCAATGGCACTGCTTCGTGCGGTATCACTGACAACGTTGGCACTGATGTGGGCGTTTGTCATAGTGCCCAAGACCATGCAAGTACTAGCAATCAGGAAGCAGGCACCATATCGAACCGATGGTGTCTCGGAGCCCAGGAACATAGCATAGCCGATGATGACGGTGGGAGCCGAGAGGATGATAAAGATCTGTCGCTTGTCGAGTCGCCAACTGATGGCAGGGAAGACGAGGGCGAACACGGCTCCAACGGCGTAGGGAGGAACACTGTGAAGCTGCTTCTGGACGGTGCTGTACTGGGGGTAGATGGATCCGACGATGGTGGGCAGGAAGAAAGCAAGACCCTGTACGGTGATGTTGTTGAAGAGGAAGATGAAAGCGATCTGAAGAGTCACGGGGTTGGAAATACCGCGCCAGAGCTTGGTTCGATCGATACCGTCGACAACTTCGGTTTGGGCGAGACGCTCAGACTTGACACGGGCGATGCAAAGATCCTTCTCCTCCTGGGTGAGCCATCGAGCTGTCTCGGGTCGATCGGTGAGGGTGATGAAGGCGAGAAGACTCAGACCAACAGTGATGATACCCTCGATAGCGAAGATCATTCGCCAGTGGTGAAGGCTACCGAAGTTAGGAAGCTTGAGAATAGCACTGGCCAAGAGACCGCCAAAGGCACCAGCAAGAGGAGCCATGACCATGTAGAGCGACAGGCGGAATGTCAACTCAGAGCGCTTGTACCAACGGGACAGGTAGTAAGCGATTCCGGGGAGCATGCCAGCCTCGAAGATGCCGAGAAGGAAACGGACACCACAGATGGCGGCTTGGCTGTGGACGAAGGCGGTAGCGACGCTGACGATGCCAAAGAGGAGGGATGTGAGAGGGAGGAACCAGCCGGGGCCCATCCATTTGCAGGTGACAGTGGCGGGGATCTCGAAGATGATGTATGAGATATAGAAGACGGAGAGGATCTTGTTGTAGTCGTAGCCCTCGAGTTTGAGGTCCTCTGTCATTCCGGCAATACGGGCATTACCTGTGGTGTATGTGTTAGTAAGGCGAGAGAGATGAGTTGAGAGTGAGAGTGAGAGTGAGAGTGACTCACCGATATTGGCGCGGTCGATGAAGCAGAAGAGGTAGAGAACTGCTACTGTTGGGACAGTGTACGAGTCAAGTTTCCATCGTAATCGGCGCTCAGCAGCTTGGTCGAACTGGACGAGGGAGTTGCCATAGCTAACAAGATTAGCATCAGACTCAAACTGAGGTAAATTAGAGAGATACTCACGCGTCAGTAGCCATATGACCGTGGCCAGCAGCATCATGAACAGTGCCTTTCAGGGCATCCTTCATCTCAGACTGCTCATCGAAGCCCTTCTCCTGATCCCTGTCGGAGGTAGCCATAATGCTCGATCTCCAAACAAGAAGACACCAAAAATTAAAATTAAAAAGAGAAATGAAGAAAGATAGGTCTCCAAGCTTCTGGGTCTGCTTGAGATGAGGTTGCTTGCACAAGACAAAAAAAAGTGAAATGGGGACAGGAGCAGGGTCTTGATATAGCAAAAGCCAAGGAGCGACAACACCTCGGGCTACCGTGTCGGGACAAGACAACCCCCCAGTAAAAGTGTATTTTGTCTGGTTTCCCCTCACGAAGCTAGTCTACCGAGCTGGTTCTGGTTGTGGTTGCATTACGGATACAATTCAGTGACAAGTCTTGGGAGTGTGTCTGAGTTTTTGCCATTTGCCCTAGGAGTGGTTTAGCCTGGGGGCATGGGGGGGCAAGGATTAGTTCCTGTCCCCCGCAAAATATGATATCTATTTCTTTCCCGAGAGGGCCAAGGAGTGACGGGACTGGTATGCTTTCATCCGTGGATGGAACCCTGTCGTTAATATGCACTTGGATAAGGACTCGGCTAATATGAGCGTCGAGTATGTCAATCTTTTGTGTAACTTGAAAGTATCAATATCCGCTCGGACACGTCTCGGAGAGTGGCTGAATCAAGCATGACTAACAGTCTAAGCTTAAGACTTTAACTGTTCCTAGTGTCGAAGTCTACTTTAGTAGTCTCGGGTGCGGGGAAAATGCGGCCAACTCTGTGTGTAATGTGTGTG
This sequence comes from Fusarium sp. NFCCI 5145, assembly GCA_033439405.1. Classification (NCBI taxonomy): domain Eukaryota; kingdom Fungi; phylum Ascomycota; class Sordariomycetes; order Hypocreales; family Nectriaceae; genus Fusarium; species Fusarium sp. NFCCI 5145. The sequence continues at coordinate 78,216 of JAWDHB010000457.1, forward strand.
TATGTACTATGTACAGTAGCGGAGAGGAGAGGAGAAGAGAGGAGAGAGCGTTGTGTTGGAGATGGATGAGTGAAGATCAATACCAGACGAGTACGTACACAGTGAACCACCACGTGGAGAGGATAATATCATCCAACCAATCCATAGCCCCTATACACATTCGGCAATATATCTCCAACTGCAACCTAAACACTATAATTCTCACTGACAGCTAGACTACGTACCTGTTGTATGTGTTTACAGGCTTCCCCAGGTTTTTGCATCAAAATCTTACGATTGTCCTGCTTCCCCAGATCTTGCAATTCCTTCATGTTCCACTAAACAGATGTGAATTACCTAGCAATCGTAAGACTGAGATTTCCCCCGGATTTTTCTGGGGTAATCTCTCATGGTTTGAATGGTCGACGCGAGGGTCGAGATGCGGAGGTGGAGGAGGGAGGGTCACTCTTGGTCTGTGCCAAGGATGAGTCGGCAATTGGAGTCGGCAACTCAATAATTGGAGACGGATAACAAAGTTGCAATATCACAATAATATTTATGATACATAGCTACCCTGTACTATGCTGTACGATGCTGTAATAAGTGGCAATTAATCAGACATCATTCTCCATCAAAACTTTATCCCACTTGAATCTATCCCACTTGTATCACGTATACTCTTCGGCTGCTATTATCGGTTCTTTTATTAAGGCATATCAAGTCTATTCATTCATACTCATACAGTCGGTCGTCCTGAGCAATACTCATCTCAGGTCAACCTCTATAGTCAACCGTCAGCCCATAACAATCACAACTAACCTCAACTCGGCTCGTCTATCTGGCATCAATGACCATGATGTAACTAACTGCCCATCATCCGTCACATCCTTAGCTACCAAACCCCCGGGATAACAGCCCACCTCTTACCAACCTTGTCCTCTCCAAATCTCTCCAAGTACCATCTCCTTCCCCTGACGGCCCTCGGAAACATGGCAAACATCTCATTCACCAGAAACGCTCGCGCAGGCGCGCATCCCCAGCCAGCCGCCATCCAGAACCCAGCCCACTCTACCCACTCGCACAGGTAGTGCGGGTACAGCACATACCGGAACAAGCCCGCCTGCGGGATCTGGTAGTGCTTCTCCACGCCCTTGCTCGGGTCGTTCCCGTTCTGCTCCAGCTTGGCGCGCTCTTGTCGCTGGGCCTCGCGGCGCCGGATATCACGTAGTTCCTCGTCGTGGAAGAAGTTGCCAGACAGGCCGAGATAGAAGATCAGAATGCCTGATGAGAACTGGAGGATGGACGACTGTGAGGACCATGCTGCTTCTGTGGTTGGTCCGTAGGCTGCGAGCCATGAACCAAGACATGTGGCGTTGAGGACCTGGAAGCTGAAGCCAAGCAGCCACACCGCAATGTGCAGCGGCGACATGGAAGGCTGAAGATACGGGAACATGACCGCGCGGTAAGAATAGTGAATCACCTACATGTCGTACGTCTATCGTTAGCTTCTTTGCTCTGCTTTACTCCTCATACGCTACCTCGGAAGCAAGCGTTCCCCTCAACGGCAAAACATACGGGAGGGAGGATTGGAGAAAACTTACAAACAGACCCGCAAGCACTTTGTTCTGCCACGGAAGATCGTCGATTCCATGTTGCTCAGGAAGAACTTTCATCAGGTACATCAAGGTCAGAAAGCCCGGTGCCTCCATGGTCAGCCAGCCTATACGGCCGGGGAGGTTAAGACAGCTAGACACTGAGGTCTTGCCCATTCCGTACCACTTTGTAAGCCATTGTACTGAGGCAATCTATTCGTATTAGAAGGATTCTTTCTTGTTTCACGTGCTTTTATTTGCGATGCTTACAATTGGGTAAGAAATCTGCCAGACCTTTAGGATGAGGTCGTAGTTCTCCCGAGTGGGTGGTAACCACCCTTCAACAATGGCCATGATGACAGCACGCACACTGAGGATCTGCGCCGCAGCCAAGAGAATGACGGCGTAAAATATGAGTCTTTTACTGAAAAATTCGGTTCAATTTTGATAGTGAAAAGAATTTATCAGTGATAGAATTGAATTATGACTTTTCTCTGTTGTCTATCCATGATGTCAACTTAAGTTGAAGCGGGTAGCTGCGCAACGACCATTTTGACGCTCCCCACCGCCTGCTATCTATCGGGTATTTAATAGGTTCACCCCGATCGTTTGCATATGTATCTCTTTAGACACCAGCCAGTCAGAACTGTAATATATTCTGGCTGACAATGGGGTACACTCTTCAACGCCAGTGTGATACAACACAAGCATGCTTCTAACGGAATTGGAGCTGTCCCCACGGAAGGTGTGCTCATAGTCGAAAAAGAGTTGATGATCAATATGGACACACGAACTGCCGTACAAGTTATTCTTCACGTCTCTTCCGAGCATCCCGTCTAGGGTATTTAGGGGCTCATCAAGTCTGTCGTATTCGATAAAAATATAAAGCCATTATCTTTTAAAAATTGTTGTCCACACTGATAATTGTGGTGCTGGCTAAATGGCACAAAGACCCAACACGAATACGGATACCGTTATCAGACAATCGAGTTAAAATAAATAAGTTTTATTCTTGATCAAAAGCGCCATGCTGAATTGTCCCATCAAACTCCTCAACTACCATAATCCCAAGTCCATACATAGGCCCCGTCTCTCATATGCTCGTTACATCACAACGCAGTCCCTCTCTCTCTGCCCACCGCTATTTACCCCTACCCCTGGACCTGAGGGCCGTCTGCCTGCAGGCTGCCCAAAAGGTCGCTGTCCCATTGGCATTGAAGAATTGGCACTCGTGGCTGTTGTCTGTCTTGATATTGTAGGGCTGCTGTTCGGATGAGTCGGATGTCCTACCGGCGGCTGGTACGTTCTGTCGTGTGCCGACTGCTCGTATGAAGGCGGCGCATCCTCTGCTGCTTCATCCGCTGGACGTGATACTGGAGGTCGTGGCGGTTGAGTTGGGATAAGTGATCGCACTCTCTGAGCAGGTATTCTGGGCTGCACGTTGATCGTATTCGTAGTGGGCGCGCTGACAGAGCTGTTGCGTCCTGGAACCAGACCACTGGCTCCTCTGGTGACGCCTACGCCTCCACCTCGTGGAGCTCCTCGCCCAGTCTGGCCACCTCGATCTCCACGACCTCCGCGACCTCCACGGTTGCCACGTGTTGCATTTGGCGGTTGGAGAGCCTGCTGCTCAATAAATTGCTCCGAAAGCATGCTCTCTCTTCGTCTTCGTGCTTCCTCTGCTCTATGTCTTTCCTCTTCCTCCTCTTGTAACTGCAATGCAAGAGCCAGATCTCGATCCTCCTGCTCAGCATTTGGACTCATCGGAGGCTCGTCCTCATTCCGAGCCTTGCCATGTCGTTTCTGTACTGTTGTCCACTCTCCACCATCATTACTGGAATAGTTTCCTGCGCTCGTCGAAGGAGCGAGGCCGCCTGATCCCACGACCCGGAAATCACCAGAAAGATACTCGGTATTCCCGCCGTTGATATCTGACAGCGTCTCCCATACAATCTCATCATGGGTCTTGAAGCCCGCATCTGTCACCAGTGTGACGAGCTGCATCGATTGAGGGTGGCAGTAGAGCGTACTGAAATGGTCATTTCGGAAGAGAATGGCAAAAGAACCAGGTCTAATGGCTTTGCCAATGACTTCGATACCCCAGTGTGTAAGTTGTGTAGCTGAGTTATCCAGGAACTCCTTAATGATCATGATATCCTGGTATAATTGTTGCTCGTCCTCGGTGAGTCCACCTTCAGGGTCAGACAGCTTATGTTCGAGTTCTTCCTCTCGGAAAAGCAGATTTTGGGCATCTTCATATGATGCGGCTTGTCTTTCCAGAGCCTCATATGCATGCTCAGTCTTTGGGGGAAGCCATCCGTGGATAAGGGGAATCGAAAATGTGGCATATAAGCCCATTTCAGCTGTGTTCTCGAAAGTTCCTGGGATAAGGTCTCCTCGTTCAGCGGGGTGAAGGTGCGTCAACGATGTGCGCTTGTAAGCATTTATCATACTCTCTGTGGGAACGAAGCGCGGGTTGACATTCATGCCAGTATGTAAACTTTGCAAAAAGGCATACAAGTCTCCCACATCTGGCAAGGCATCTTCAGAGCTGGTTCGTCGGGGTGACATGAGCTCGTCAAAGACAGCATCCAGGAGCAAGTTCAAACTGACTTGTTCTCTTGAGCGAAGTGTCTGTACGAGTGCAGTATCTTCGATATCAGCGGGTGTCGTCATGGTAAGTGCATTGACTAGAGCAACCAGAGGACAGGGTCCGTTTGCGTTTTGAATCAAAATTGGAGATATTCGTGGGTTTTTTGACGAGCTCGAGTCATGCCATCGTATGTTCTTAATCTGATAGGTTTCTGTCTTTCCATCAATCGGGTCCCGGGAGGCTCTCCAAGTTGATGGTTCTGCCGGCAAAGTTGGTTGTCTGGGTGGTAAGGGGGGCTTCTCAGCTTCAGGCTCCTTCATAGGGCTTGGTGAAGGCTCCGAGTCTACCAGATTCCAATCGTCAGGCGAAGTTGATCTCATTTCTCCCGTAGCTTTGGACTTCCCCTTATCAACACCCCCCACATCGTCCCAGATGTTTGTGTCCCCAGTAAGTTCTTCGGATAACTTCATGGGTGGTACAGGAGGTTTGTCATTCTTGCCAAGAGGGTCTTCATCCCAAGCAGGCGACTCTCTACCAGAAGGAAGTGAGACCATACCCGGTGATCCAGCGGGGAGTAGTGGTTCTGGTGTAGGTGTCCATCTGCCTCTAGGGGGGTTGTCGTCCATAAGGTTCGGGATCGGCTGTGAAGCTTGTAGTGTATTCTGCGTATCCATTGTCGGTTGCCATGGGTTATTATTAGATTCATCGAGTCCCAATTTTGAGAACGATTCCGTCGGTGGGGTATCTTGTGTCGAGGGGACTTTCTTTCGTAGAAATGGGTTTGTCTCTGCCCTGTCCCCGCCTGGTTTCAACACCGCAGGCGTTTCTTGAGAATATTGATGGTTATTCGGCTGCGTCCTCGCTTCTCCCCAAGCTTGTTGCTCATCATTATTATCGAACGCGCCGCCGGGTCTTAGAGCCGCAGGAACAGCTTGATGGTCCGTCTTATCTGCTGAAGGGGCCTGTCCGTCGCGGCGGGGTCCTACATCCTCCCATCCACCTTCATTTCCTCCTTCAGCCCAAGGATTATTCGACATGGTTTTGACGGTATTCGTATTAGAGATAACTTTGAGCTTGAGAGTTCAATGTCAAAGGGACATGTCAAATAAAGAGTGTCAGTGAATCGGTGGTTGTAGCTGCAACCTGATACGCTGCTACCACGCACACGAATGCACTGCGGGGAAGTGATTTGAAGTGGTTATCGGAGCGTCGAGAGCTGTATGCATGGAATCGTGAGGTTTTGTAGCCAAATCGGTATAACCACAGTCGTAAAAAGAGGTCTTTTTGGCTTTCTTGAACAGGTACCTTATGCTAAGACTCAGCTCTTGAAGCTCGTCCTCGTTCACAGCAGCGATAGCTCTGGTGGGGAGAGGTGTCGTCACAGGTCCCGCTCTGTACGTGGCGGTGCAACGTGAAAGATTGCAATTCGCTGAGAGTAGAAGCTACTGTAATGCAAGAGGCAAAGCGACTGAGGAGTAGAGTTTCAGTGCACGATTGTCTTGGTCAAGAAGCGAATAATGAAGAAATGTTGGCATGCGCTGAGCTGAACCTAAATGGCTGGGCGGGTGCCTGTATGTAAAGCATTTGGAGGCCACAGCTGATAGGTCTGCCCCGCCACTTGCTTACCACAGCCACGGGCCACGAACGATGACGTGTGCCTGTGACTTCAAGGAAGCTCCCTCATGAACAAGAGATACTATTCCTATTATCGACTCACCGCTCAGATAGGCAACAATAATCAAAGCATACGTCTGAGAGCTGGGCCTCGCTTGTCTTTTTCCTCTGGTCGAGATTGGCTGAGAAGGACAAAATCGCTTAACCTTGCATTGATGATCAGAGACATGCGACTTACACCGCGATTAATAAGGCGAACAAGAGTGATTCTTCAAGGAATGGGTGAAAGCAAACAAGTCAACATATTTGGTCTCCTTTACCATCATGACAACATTATATATAGGTCCAAGAAACCATTCAGTTTGTCAGCACCCTAACTTCTTCATGATCCACCAAGATTTTAGACTCAACGGCTATCCAACGCTCAGGCCAAGGGTCCAAGGGTCCAAGGGTCCAAGAGTCTATCAGACAATACGGTGGCTGGTCAAAGAAGCGATTGGAGTGCATTCTAAACGCAGTACAACAGATCTACCTCGTATCTTGACCTCCCCTAGAAAATACACGCCTAAGCATTATACGCTGAATGATACATAACTTGATTATGAGCGTCCTTCTCCCCTGGTGTCTCAGGTCCGAGTTCCTTCGTCGCCATGCAGTCCCAGAAATGCCACAACGCCAACTCCTATTCAAGAAAGGCACATATATCCCCTTGCTCTGGACGTAAGCTGTACATATACGTCGTTACCATTTAACTCCAAGGTTTGACAATCGCTCACAAGACGGCATTGTGTATGTCTCCGCAAGTGCCATCTTGTCAGGGTCCTGGTAGAACCACCCCTGAGCGGCGTCCTTCAACCTCCGTTGGTACATCAGTTCGTTCTCGCACTCATTCTTGAGATGTCTCAGAAGTTGGTGCTCGGCTGTACGATCTAGTTTGTTGAGTTTGTGCTCAGAATATTTGGCAACCTCGTCGGGGTTAACATAGTATTCAACACCCAGGTTCGGTGTTGTGCGCTGCTCGGTATAAGGATGTAGAGGGTTGTCGTAGACCATGCGGGGACCCGATGCTGATGTCGAAGAATCGCCGGAGAAGAACGATGTAACAATAGGCAGGATAAAGAACAGGATGATGGGCAGAAGACCCAAGAGGGTTTGGAAAGCGTTGCCTTCGTTTTGTCGACCGCGATCGGCTTCTCGGGGTCGCGTCCTCGGTCTGGCTCCGCCGAACTGATGTACCCTAATTCCAGGACCTCCACCGAAGTTGAAAACAAATTGAGGACCTGTGTCAAAGGCTGCGATATTAGTACGAGTCTCACATCTTAGACTGTCTGGTTTGCTCACCTCCGAATGGGCCTCCACCAAAGCCGCCGCCTCCACCAAAGAAACGGGCAAACATCTCCTCCGGAGTCAAGTCATCCTGGAACATCGGACCACCTCTGCCCATACCCCCACCTGCTCGTTGATTGAAGAAAGGATTATTTTGCTGAGCGCTGGCGAATCGGCTGTCAGGATCTGTGCCAAACTTATCAAACTTTTCTCTTTTCTCTTTATCTCCTAGAATTCCAAAAGCCCTGCTGACCATCTTGAAAGCCTCGTCTGCATGAGGATGTCCATTTTTGTCAGGATGGGTCAGAAGCGATAGCTTTCGATAAGCCTTCTTGATTTCACCCTCGGTGCATGTGTCCTTGACACTCGAGAGGTTTAGAATGTCATAAAAAGCAGTGGCCTCGCATTTTCGAATGCGAATAACTGCTGCCTCTTGATCTGGCGTATACGTGCGTCCCTGGTTACCCTGCTTGTGATCGCGAGACCGAGCCGAGCCACCCGTATCAGCTCCGGAGGCCGTTGCGCTGGGCATCGAAATTTCGGTTGTTGTGAGGTCGCTAGGTGTATGTAGGAGTTTTTAGGTACGAGTCGTGAGTCGTACGCCGAGTGTCGAGTGTCGAGTGTCGAAGGCGAATGTGGATTTTTAAGTTCGTCGAATATGCGGGAAGAGCGAAGGTGGCTTCTTCAGAGAGAATGAAGAAAGGCACAGCGAGCTGTCATCAAAGGGCTGTGGTATGCGCCGTAGTTCCTGGCTCTGTATTAATTTAACCGAATCGCATGAGGTTAATAAAGAAAGCGATCGGGGTTGAAATGGCGATGCAAAGGGGATGCCAGGAATTTGGTGTATTTTGATCGGACAATCCCTAACGTTAGTTGCTCTTCTCTTTGGGGGGCGCCCACTCGCCAACAGCCAAACAGTCCATCTGTCAAAAGATCTCGGCTCCACGTGATGCCCCACTATATAAAGCTGGATGCCAATCAGCTTACCCTGTAACTATGAGTTACATGAACTCCCAGTCAAACTTGGAGATCTTAGCAGAAAGCCAGCATAAGAAAGTATAAACATAACTAGGTTCAAGATCATCTTACGCGATCTTGTTCTCTTGTTCTCACCAATTTTGGGGTCATTACCTAAGATTGGATGGGCGGTCGACTTCGACAACAACATGAGACCGAATTCGCTTTGGTATCATAACTATGAAGAGCTGTTCATGAAACAAGGATTCATTTGTACTAAGAAACTATGTACGTCAAGTAAGTATATACGCTTTACAATCATCAGAGTCAAACTCGTACTCCTCAATCTCCTCTCCTCTCTTCTCTCAGAGCTAACACCAAGGCCATCACTTAAGCAGCAATGAACTTCTTAATCTCAGGGAGAACCTTCTTGTAAGCAGTACCAGTGGTAGGCTCCATGCTGAACATGTAGTCGCCCCACCAAGGTCCAGCAGCCCAGTACAGCCAACCAGTCCAGACATCCGAGTTATCATGCAAGTGCTGCAACTCACCCTTGAGCGCAGCAATACAGTTGGCGTTAGCACCGCCAGCCGTCTCACCAAGAATACCCTTCTTGCCATTGGCCTTGAGCCACTGAGTAGCCGCCTTGAGACGCTCAGCACCGATAGTAGCGCTGACACAATCCTCATGGGTACCAGAGGAGTCAGAGTCGAGGTACTGGTGCATCTCGTAGACGATCTTGTTCTGGGGGTCCTTGAGATTCTTCATGGCGTCACCGTTGCCGCTAGACACCCAGCTCCAGGCACCGGTCCAGGCGTTACCCTCAACGAAGATGTACTGCGAGGTTGCGCCGGCCTTGCGGATGCCGTCGATGGCGGCTTGGTTGAGAGCAGCGACGACAGAGTTGTCCATGTCGTGGTACTCATTGTTGGTGTCGAAGATGACAAACTTGTTGTTGGCGAAGCGCTTGGCTACCTTTGTCCACCAGACGCCGAAGTCAGCGCTCTTGATGATGTTGCCGTTGAAGCGGCCGTAGTTGTGAGGGTCAAGAACGGCATAGTTGCCCCTGAGCTTGTTAGATGGGCTGGTGGATGATGTGGATGATAGTTACTAACTTGCTGGTGATGTGCTTAACAACATTCTCAAGGCCCTTGAAGTAGGTCTCGTCAATGGCACCGGTGATGCCACTGGGAGTCATTCGCTCCATGCGGAAACCCACACGGAAGGTGTTCATACCAGTGCTGGCGAGGGTCTGACATGATTAGCATCAAGGACAAGGTATAAGCGAGAGATCCTTACATCAATGGAGCTTGTGGTAGGCCAGATGTAGTCCTTGTTGATCTGTCCAGGAAGGTTTCCCTCACCAAACTCACCACCAGCTTCATTGGAGCCAGTGAAGAGGAACTTTCCCCCAGCTCGCTTGGTAGGGGGGGCAGCTAGAGCAAGAGAAGCGCCAGCACTTGCGAGAAGGAGATCTGTGAACCGCATGTTTGCTAGAGGGAGTGGATTTTTCTTTCTTGTTTCAAAGGATTGTAAGGATCGATCAACGAGCCATGCAGAGCCAAGAAAAGCTCGAGAAACATGGTGAGTATATATGCATTTTCACCCTCGGGGCTCATTGCGGATTAAGGTCGTAGTACGCTCATTAAGATGGGATATGACAAGGGATAGACAACCCACGCTCGCCGCGATTGTTCCTCCGTGTGCCCACATTGGGATAGACTCGGTCGATTTGCATCAATTCAACAAGTTTCTCCAGATGAGATGTTGAACGTGACCCAGTTTGGTGGTAACCAAATTGCCGTGTCCCCTGTTTACTTGTCTGAAACAGGAGCTAGGGCCCCTGATATTTCACTAACACGCAGCATTGGGCATGTCCGATCAGAAAGAGCTGTGTACTATTCTGAGAGTAGGGTTGTATAGCATCACTTGGCTATTATAGCGAGAGCAATATCATGGCAATATTGTATAGCAAACTTGCATAGCCGCAAGAAGCCACTTGGTTTGGTGTAGAAATGACGTCTATTCTCAGAACTGATCTCTGAATAGAACGCATTCAATGACGCAGCTCGTCGGGAAATGTCTTAAAGATCACCTCCCGTTGAAACAAACCATTTTTATCTCGTTGGTGGAATGCTTTTTCCGTTTATATACTCGGTACGCAGCCATATTAAGCTTCAGGTCGACGGACCACAAGGTGCCGGTAGCCGTCTTGTACCGGGGTCGTCACGTGCCAGAGTCTCGGACTAACCGATCGGAAAAACAACCCCCGGTTAGATGCGTCGCATGGTGAAGGTTGGTGATGCCGGCCTGAAATTTCGAGGAACGACAGGTGCCAGTGATAATGCACGCGACACGGGTTCTTCTCAAGCGTTCCGTGTGGAAGGGTATGTCAATTTGCATCTTGTGAGATTGATGGTTGCTAATTTTTGGTATAGGACCACACTTGGTGCCGTAAGCCTTCGACCCATTCGATTACCCAGACCGTTCTAACATGCGATAGCCTCCCCATTGTATGGCCCAAGTCCTCTAGCGATAAGATACCTCCTGTGCGAACTCAGGCTCGATCAGCTACAATTCTGCCCAACTTTGTCGGTCTCAAGTTCGAGGTGCACAATGGAAAGGACTACCATGAGGTGACCATCACAGAAGATATGGTTGGACACAAGCTTGGCGAGTTCTCACCGTAAGTCTCACGGTTCGAACCAGATGAATACCTGCTGATTATTTGCAGAACACGAAAGCCGAACATTTGGGACAAGAGGTAGATTGTTTGAATAGGAGCTGGAATCTGGGTATACCCATGTACAAAAGACTACATGTAACATCACTAGAGAAATGATTTCAATGAAGGGATCCATTCGCATATGAAGGCGATCTATTGCAACCAGCTATTGCTTTCCTGGTTTGATATGATATCATGTACGGACCCAATCCTTCCGTGAACGCCGAACCGTAACGCCTTGCAATCATGTAACCCAAATAGGCACCTTAGCGGTAGAACTCGCTACGCTTGACGTTGACACCGTACTCTCCCACAGCCATACCAAGATCCTCCATGGTGAGAACAGTCCTGTTCTGGCTGCCACCCTGACCACCACCTCCGTAGCCCGGTCGCTGGATACCCAAAGGTGCACCCTTGGTCTGGTCCTTGCTCCCAGGCTGTCCAGTTGGCTGGCCGGGGATAGGGAATCCGGCTGCCGCACCAAGAGAGCCCATAGGATTGTTGGTGTTGGAAGATGCGCGGATTTTGCTGTACTGGTATGCGTCTGCGGCGATGTCTGCGATGAACTTTTGGGTCGCTAGAGCGAGGAGTCGCGCGAGACGTGGATCGGTCTGAGGTGGAGGTGGAAGACCGGCTTTGGTCATGTAATAGTTTGTGACTCCATCAGGAATCTAGATTGTGTTAGACGAGTTAATTGGTGAGCATGAGGAGCGTACAATTGGAGCATAGTCATCCATCTTATTCAAGAACTCTCGTAGGGAGACATCCTTGCGAGTTGGCAATCGCGGATCAGGAATTGGCGGCGCGGGAGGCGCCTCATCAACAGGAACCTCGGGCGCAGGAGGGGTCTGCTCTGGCTTTTCGGGCGCATCACTAGCCATATTGGATGATTTGATGATGCGTTGTGGTTTCGATGTTGAAGTTGAAGGCAGGGTGGTTGATAGTCAACGCGTTAAGAGGTAGTATCACGTGATCGTATGTCATGTTCTCGTGCTCGTGCTTATTGAGCCGCAAAATGCCAAGAAGCCTAGTGAGACTAAGGGAAGCCAACCAGGTACAATGAAATAAGCATAAAGGAGCATTCCGTAGTTTTCATGTGTCTTGTATTGTATTTCCTTGCTCAATTATTCATAAGCTACTTTATCTTGTCATTTCTAAGACGCTTGAGGCGAGCTATTAAATGAAAGAATCTATAAGCAGCTTTCACGCAAACATAACTACACTCTATTGTGGCTTGTTTGGTACAGCACTGAAATCAACGAACCTTTTCCCCAAATCTCCAAGCCAAACGGCGACGCCATTGTAATTACCGCCTTGTTGACCTCCCAAACCAACGCCGTGCATGCATCTCCAGAAGCCGGAGTTGTCGTGACCAAAATCATGGTCTTATCTTGTCTTGCCTCGTGGCTACTTCATCGTTACAATTTCAACCATGTGAGACGCGTTTCGAGAGCTTTGAGCCCTATTCGTAGAGGTATCTCGGTGTCTAGCTGATAGCTTAGACAGGGAGCTTGAACTTCTTGCCCTTCATGACCTTGGTGTAGTAGATGTAGAAGAAATCGCTGTACAGAACAGTCTGAACAATACCGGCAACGATGGCGATGGTGTCGACCTTGTGGTGTGTCTCGGCGAAGTATCGGTAGATCCAGTTGGGGATGTATAGAGCGCGGTAGCTGCCGAGGGCGAAGAGGTAGTGGGTGGTGATAGTCTCAGCCTCGCCAGTTCGCTGGAGCATGAAGAGCTGAGGGAGAATGGCAACAGACTCAAGCCAGATGGAGAAGGCCCAAAGAATCTCGGAGATGGTGTAGTGATAGGGGAAGACGACGGCGAGGACAGCAGCTCCTGCGAGGAGGTACTGAACTCGGAATGTGTCGACGTTGGGGTCGTTGGTGGGCTTGTAGGCGTTGGTCATGAGGTAGATGATGTAGCCTTGCGAACCAAGGAAGAGGATCTTGAAGATGAAGTTGTAGATGCTGTCGGTTGAGAAGAGATCTGGAACTGGTCAGAATGCGCGGTTGGAGTCTGTCGATGGGAGGCGTACCAAGATAGCGAGTAATGTAGACAAGCATGTAGAGAGACTGCGACTTGAAGGAGATACCTGAGCAGCTCTGATTTTGGTCAGTATGGCTGATCCACGGGGTTAGACAAGGGAGGACCAACGTTAAGCTGCACCATCTTGTGAAGCAAGATGAAAATGGAGCCGAGATGCGAAAAGTCCGCTGTACTACGTGTTAGTATTCCTGTTGATGAATTCGTCTTTCGTAGTGTCGAAACATACCAGCGACTCGGAAAAGGTTCAAAGGCATGATTGCGGTGGTATTGCTGTCGTCGCAAAGTACAGATAATAAAGATGAAGAAGATGCAGATAGCTGCTAGACGCGCAGCGAGTGGGAAGTGAGCGGCGACCTGTCAAAGGCGGCTGAGGGCGAATGCAATTGAAACCGTTCGGTCGAAGGTTGATGGTGAAGGCTCGAAGATTGACAAGGGAGCTTGAGAATCATGAATCTTGAAACTGAGCTCGGCCGGAAAAAGGACACGACGCGATTGCAAGCTCATTGGATCGTTCAGCTACGTAATGTCTCGAACGTGTCAGGAGTTGCACCGCCACAGATGTCTCAGCCACAATTAAAGGGACTGTGGCTGTTATCATGAAGTTTCGGTTAAGATCAAGATATTTTTAATTAAATAACACAAATTCATATACACCAATGACTAAAACAGTACTACAAGAATCCTCGCTCTCAGCAACATAGTTTTTGATATTTTGTGGAGTTACGTAAGTGGTGGAGGTTGAGATGCCCAGGCCAGGCATCACCTCCACTTACACGAAGGGCCACTCTTTGTTAAAGGAGACTCAGGGGCATAGTGTGTATTATCTTAAAGATAAACTCTCGCAAGATTATATTCTTAGTTCCTCTCATATCATTGTTCGTATGTTCATGTCCACAGAAGACTACAGATGAGGAATCATCTGAATCCACGATGGTGACACATACACTCCAGCTGGGACGTGCCTCAAACTGATAAAAGCTTCAACGATGATAAACACCCTAAAAGCGATATACGCTATCAAGATCAGCCACGCCCAAGATATAGCTGGCAAGGCAAACCATTTGGAAATCGACCTTGGTAGCTGATCAATCGCGTTAAGCACCAAGAACCCTACTGCCACAGAGGCTGGGAGGAATCCCGCAACACAGATGCAGCTAGTCTTCCAAAGAAGCTTCTCTACGCCGCTTGGGAATACTGAGTTCAATGCTGAGAGGTGTACCCCTCCGTAAGCTGCTGATAGGACAACGGCGAGGGCCATAAGCCAGCGAAACTCCATACAAAATACAATGGGCCCGGCTAGAGAACCGAACTTGCTGGCTTTTTGTAGATGCACCTCGCGCATGTTGATATCGATGTTCCGCTTCCCTTCGCCGAAGGGCATGTTGCGGTAAAAACTCCTGTCACCTATCAAGAACCCACCCAGGCCGTTCAAGAACAACTGCGTTCCTCTGTTGAAACGGTTGAGTGTCTGGGCTAGCTGAGCACTGTTCTCAAACGGAAATGTTCCCAGGATCGCATTCCATCGCCTACGGAACTCTTCCGTCACATCAACTGTACTAGAGACGTAATGATATTCGAGATCGAAGGGATGAGCATCACTAGGTCGTAGCCGTGAGCCAGGATATTGCTCAAGCAAGCATATTGATATGCGGTGGTCGGCTCCCGGGGGAGGTGGCTGGTTAGGTGAGTCCTTGGGATGAAATAGACCCAGTCTAATTGGTCGACTGTAGTAGAATTGCTGTTGAAGAAGAAGGGCTATTTCGCCTTTGAAGCTTTTGGGGATGACGACTTCGGGTTCTTGGACATTGAGTGGTTTCTGTGGAGTGTCAGCAAATGCTTAAGGTGTTGGAGCGACAAAGCGTACCTTGATCCAGCACATATAGAGAATCCAAGCGCAGAAAACATGCACCATGGTGTGAATCTCGAGCAAGCTCAACGGAAGGTCATAAGCCCACCTGGTGATGCACTGCACAACCATCCATGACACCTGTATGACCACCAGTATCTTCTGTAGAACATCGGCCTTGCTCTTGTCGTCGATCTTGCTTTTTGGAATTGAGATCCAATGACCCCTCTTGGCGAGCCAAACAACAGCCTTGGGGTTAAGGCGTACAGATGATGGACGAGGTTTGAAAGCGAGGTCGAAAGCTTCATGGTCAAGATCTCCTACGGATATCATATCGTCAACATCGACATGAACACCACCCATTACAATGAAGAAGCAGTATCTGAGGTCAATATCGAACTGGTGGCATTAGAAGATGGGATTGATTGAGAGGATTGAAGACCCTTACATCCAGATTCCTGCTCCCTGATCTCATATTCTTAAGTAGATCATTCCTGAGCTTCCAGGCTTGGTGCAATTGATCAGCAGCCAAGTATATAGAAACTTCAGGTGCAAATAGGGTTATCGCAACCCATTCGAGCTTAGTGAGTAGGAGACGATGCCAGGCGGTTTTGGTTGGCACATCCAGGTGCAGCGCAGTGTATATACACGCAAACAGCGTCAAGGAACAACTCTGTAGGATATCCACAGTGCTACGGATGTTCGCAGAATCTACCCAAGCGGGCGCAATTATCGTTCGGGAGTCATTGATATTGTTGTGGTGAATCAGGACAGTCCACGGTGCGTTTGACGGTGACGATGCGTTCAAGGCAGCTGTAGAAGCCATTTCTTTTTACCACTATCAGCATGAAGAACCTTGGCATGAGGAAACAGAATTGTAGTCTGATATGGGAACCTAAGGCCTGTATATAATCGTTTGGCAGCCATACCCTGCTGGCAAACACCAACAAAAGCTTCCAATGGAAAGCTGCGAATTGCGCCATTCGATAAGCTGAAACAAGAGACAAGTCGTTTGCAACGAGATAAACCAATGGAATTGCGTAGTGTCTGCTTTTCAACGGCTAGTTGCCTTGGATCTTCGTCAGTCGCCATTGGCTGAAATAAAGGCTGACCTATTCGTTCTTTGATGATCACATTTTGAATCTTCTTAGCCTCAATCCAATAACTCCTAAACTTTAATTGATCTTAATACGAACTTAATACGAGACACGAAAAACCCGCTCCCTCTTGCATCAGAAAGATTGCCGACCAACGAGCAAAGTGAAAGGAGCAGGAAGAGGTATGAGACTGCTTCGACTTACTGACTGGACTCTGATGACAAGTCCCCGATTTTTCCCAATCATATACATCGTCACTTTCAACAACATGTCCTCGCTTGTTATTATGTACAGATAATTATATTGACTATTTCGCTGTGGCCCTAAACCTAAGACCGCCATGGAACACAAAGCAAACGTTGACGGTTCCCTCGCCTTCGCAAAGGTAAGAATAACTACAGCAATAACCAAAGACAAGTAGACGATAGATGGCAAATAAATCGTTGATAGATCTTAGCCGTAGATGAAATCATGATGCAGAAGACCACCCACGGGCAATAAAAACAACTCCAATAACTCCAGCGACTCCAACTCCAACAACTCCAACGACTTCTCCGTTTTCTTTCGTTCTTTTCTTTCTTTTTTCTTCTTTTTTTTTAAACCTTCAAAATTGGGACATCATGCTACAGCTTATGAGTCGTGGCCCACTCTCTGAAAGCGACCCAGGTACGCAGAGCGGCGCGGTGATGCAGTTCGGTAAGAAGCAAAGACTCCTTCAAATATGTGTACTTTGCAGCTGCTGATACAATCCCAGGAACATCTTGATCAAGTATCAGAAGCTGAATGGAGCACAAGTTGATCGAAGACCCTGGTGAAGTTTTGTGTAAGCCAGGTTCTTGGCTATTCTGGAAGCAACTCGCCTTTCACAGAATCAAAACGAAACTGTCTAAACTTTTCAAGGGTTTTCTTTTCTTCTTCTTTTGTGGTTTTTTTTCTTCCCCGTAAAAGAGGGAAGCTCTTCAGCATCGATGAAACTTGTTTCTGAGGACACGCTGCACCTTCTGAAATGATTTGAAGGGAGAAGGCGGCGATAAGAGAGTTGCTATAACTGTTGATTCCGAATCTGCCAAGTTGGAAGTGCCGTGCTGCTGGACAAGCTGCGTGTCGGCGGAATCAGGAATAAAAGGCCACCCTAAGTCCAATATATACTCAATATATACCAAGCCCGTGCTCTGGTGAGTCACGGGCTATGCTCATATGTACCGAGATGATATGAACGTGGGTTTTCTGGCAAGATAAATGAATGGATGATATGCGTAGGCTTATGTGTAGACAGCCGGCATATCTAATAAAAGAGTGAATGAAACAAAAGGAACACGGGTCTGTGTAAAATGCAGACAAGTGCCAGAAATTAAGGGTAAATTAATGAAACAAATATCAAAACACGCAATAACGATAGGGAGAAGAGAGAAAAGAATCATCGTTATATGGGAGGCGGACCTCTCTTTATATACCCCAAGCTGGCCTCGCGTTTTCGGGTTTCGGTGAACTTTTTGGGTGGAAAGGTTTATAGAAAGTTGGCCATGAAGGATCTTCGGTCTACACTCCCGAAGGCAATTCATGGTTCTCTAGAGGCTGTGGGTTACTTGAAGTCCCGGTAACTCCAGTTACTCACTTACTCCGCTAAGGTGCGAATCGAAGGTTCATAAGTGTTCAGTCAGCTTCAACCCCGAAATTCATTACTTTGGTGCCTAGGCAGTTATGGTTCATTATCGTTGTGTTTATCGAGTCAGAGGCCATATATGCCAAGATGATTTAACCGTAATGGCGAGTGACTCAGTCCAATCAGTGCAACGGAGAGAAGAACGGAGTGTCAACCCTCAGGGAAAGATTCTCGCTTCCTAAGAAAATTCATCCTAGGTAGAGATTGATGCTAAGGTTGAGGAGCATAAAGTCCAAGAAAAGGTTGTTTCAACTTCTATACTAGAATGCTCTTATGTCTTAAGAAAAAATCTTACAACTTAAGGCTAAGTTCCAAGGTTAACTCTCAAATGGCAAATGAGTTACCAAGGGCGGAGGATAAGAAATCTCGCCATATACTTAGACCGGCTTCCGCAGCCCGAAGTCCGCAGTCCGCCTGGTAGATAGCTTACTTGGGAGACTCCGCAACTCTCAAAACGAACTCATGGGAGAGGCAAACTACGTTATTGGAGGTCAGAAGACGTGGTTATGTTTTTTTGCTTTATGACCAAAAAGGCTTGTGTATGAGGCGATGTTAAAGCGCAAGTGCAATGATAGCAATGCGAGACGTTCTCTGGTTGCTCCCTTGGTAAGTTAAATAGAAAGACTTGTCTGACCACTGTCGATAAGATGATTGTCGGGCCAAGAGGTGGAATACATCAATTCATTGACGCAAGCATGCAACCCTATCCCGGCCAAAAGATGTTCAAAGAATATCAAAGAAAGTACAAACAAAATATAAGATATACCATGTATAAGTGACTACCAGACCTAGTGCTAAGGGTGTCCAGTCTCGAACACGAGGAGGCAGCTGTGTTAAGTGCAAGGTTTTAATGATTGTTCTTATTGCCCGAATAGGTAAACTTTAACGAAAATAAGATCCCACCAAGATAAGGGTGTTAGCCCCGTACTGATGGCAAGAGTTGCGCTTATAACTGATATCCAGACATGGGTGCGTTCAGCTGCCTAGGGCTGGTGAGGATCAAGGATGCACAGGACGATAATAGATGTCAAACCGGATGCCTAGAATTCCACTAGAGCCTCGAGCCTGGAAATAGAGACAAGCTCACTCTTGTTTTATGTAAATGTCAGGTTGCCTGTGTAATGTTGAGTGTCAACTCCTTGTGATTCAGGGATCCTAGCACTTATCTCACCACACGTCAGCGGAGCAATCTCAACACCACCACAAAGCTCAACAATCTCTGGCGTAGTTTCTATATAAAGGGAATACAATAGGTCGCATTAAATAAAATGGTGGTCAATACACGTTCGATTGAAGTTAAAGCAACACTCTCGTGTTGAAGGGTGTTACCCCTGAGCTGTGACAACAAAGCCCACGAATCATCTATTAGATATCTTGAACATGGCACGCATGCATACATTGTACCATTAGCTCGCTGAAGTATAGGTCTTCATATCTGCACCATTGAAGCCAACCGACTATCCCAGCCGTGGAAGCAGATATGTAAAGCATCAGCGGCCTCTCGGTTCTCCCAATTGTTAACCGCTGTATTACATTCTTACTGTTGGCACAGTACAGTACAGTTATATACGTATGAATAGAAGATTGTGTTGCTATATTGTACATCTATTGTAAGCTAAATGAGTGATTGTGCTGCCTGTCGCTCTGGTAAAGGGCCCGACGGTGATTGACACTGCTGGAGACAAAGAATCTAACAATCAAACAACATCCACTATCAAAATCAGTATGAACGGCATTGTTCTTTCAAAAATTAATTGGCAATGCTCAGGCCCTTATTGTTCACCTAATACCCTCTCAATACCTGCTCCGCGTTTGTTATACCCTAAACACAGAGGAAGCCGAGTTTCCATGAAGCAATTTTGTGGAGATCCAAGTATTCATCGCATAATTCAATTCGTTTGTAAGAAGACTATAGAGTCCGTAGAGCCTCCATTGTACTATCAACAATGGCGAGTTGCCCTTGTTGTTGGCCTAGTAGTAAGAAAACCTCTAGATAAATTGATCAATTACCGAACCTCCAAGATGTCAATCATCTTGATTCACTACTGTGATAACTACACATTATCCTAGAAGGCGTCAATCATTACGCTTCAACACACACATCAACACACCATGCTAAGGCTCAAGAAGTTCGTCAGCGAGAACCAAGAGCCCACGATGCTCACCCGGAATGGCATCCCCCCGGAGAGTCCACCTCTCGACGAACCCAAGCCCTGGACATGGCAATGTATTAGGTACAGAAGAAGATACAAGATCTCCGTCATTCGCCGCTGTCTTACATGCACCACAACCCCGAGGACTGGCTTTGCTCCCCTTCACCGTTCATTCACGAAGCCCAAGACACGTCGGAATTCTTTGAAGAAAAGGCGTGTGATACCACCCACCAAGAACTTCGACTGGGACTTCTGGACTGGTCATAAAGACTGGCGACGCTTTCGTTTAGCGTATGAAGCTGATCCCAGGGAATGGCATCGCCGCAACATACGCGACCTCGCCGGCTACAAAGGTGCAGAACGCCGAGCTAAGAAATGGGAAGTTGAGACCCAAAGACGCCAAGAGATAACAGAAGACCGCCTAGAGCGCATGCTAAACGTTACATGGAACTGCGAAAGGGACTGCGACTATCCCTGCCAGTGCCTGTTGGAGCGACGCGAATGGAATCTGAGAACACCACAATTGGTCATCTCAACTGGCAAGGAGGGAGACACCCGGAAGATTTCTGGTTATAGACTTGGAGATAAGCTTCCTCTGTGTAATCTTTTGCCCGACTTTGAGGATAGGGTAATCATCGAGGCGGAACTTGGTGACGAAGACGAAACACTTGAGGAGGATGAGGCAGGTGGTGAGGAAGAAGACATTGAAGGAGACATTCAAGAAGGGGACGAAATTCTTGAGACGGGTGAGGCAGATGAAGGACGCGAGGATACTCCAATTCCAGACAATTTTGAAGAAGAAGAAGACATGAAGGAGCGACATATTCGGAACAGAAGACGCCTGTGGGTACGATGAGATAAAACTGTATAAGACACAAGACTCATTTGGGAGATGTTCCTTATCGTCAGGATAGGAACAGCCGTTGTAGAAATTAGCAGAATTAGAACACATTGAAATGCTCTTGTAAATAGTCCATGACCAGCCAGGCCGTACAATCACTGAACCGAGTGAACACCGGCTCATGTTGGATGACATTGAGCCGAGTTGCAAATTCACTTGATATCTCGGTGGCTCAACCCAGGAACTCGTCGTATTTTCGTGTCTACCTAATCCAGTCCATCAGCATAGCGGTTCCGTGTCGCATCTCATACCACACACCAAGGTGAAAACACATTTGTTGTACACCGCTCGCGCAACTCAAATAGCACAGGGCGTTTCGTCATAACGTGAGCCCTCTCGTCATCGGTGTCGGCTTGAAGCCGACCCGAGAGCTCGTCGTGTGCTTCTTCAAAGCGCAGGCGCCCTCAGCTACTAAGCTGTGGTCGTGCGGACGTCCGCTCATCTCTCGACGCGACGCCCCCATCGAATTCGAATTCAAGCATTTCTGCATTACCGTCCCATATTCCAATATACCACAAGACCTAAAGAATAAAAGCAATCCAAACCCCGAAACGAGACCTGTTCTTAACCCTCCAGCGCCTTGGCCTTCTTCTTCTGCTCAACCTTGAGCAGGAGAGCGCGGTTGATGTGTGGCAAAACACCACCGTAGGCGATTGTCGCACGGATCAGAGTGTCAAGCTCTTCGTCTCCACGAATAGCAAGCTGAAGGTGGCGGGGTGTGATACGCTTGACCTTGAGATCCTTTGCAGCATTCTGTCATGAAATGTCAGCCTCAATATCAGGCACCAGCAATGACTCATAGGGAATAAACTTACGCCTGCGAGCTCCAGGACTTCGGCAGTCAGGTACTCGAGAACAGCTGTGACGTAAACGGCAGCCTTGGCTCCCACGCGCATCTTTTGTTGGGTGTTCTGCTTGAGGAAACGCTTGACACGACCGCAGGGGAACTGCAAGATGCCATATTAGTAAGTGCCTAGATGAAACCAAGAATCCTGGATAAAAGCTGTTTCCCGAGCCGTGTGTGTTTGCGCATTCCGTCCTGTCCCGTATGAACCCAGCATTCACACAAGCAACGTCGGCAGCCGCTCAAGAATATCGGTGACCAGTTGCAAATTGGTCGCATCAGCCAAAACGCGCAGCAAGCTTCAAGCAGAGGTTGCGCTGTTAAATTGAAAAGATTTTCTCGTCATGCGGAGATGGTCGACGCGTCGGAAGCCGATCGTGGAACTTGAGATAGGTGGGATGCGGGACATGGAATGTGCGCAAATCGGTCGAACAAAGCAAGCTCATCCTCCTCTTCTACCTCTCGAGTAGAAACTCACCTGAAGACCGGCGCGTGCAGAGTGGCTCTGCTGCTTCTTTGTGCCCTCAGCAGCGCTCGTCTTGCCGCCGGAGCTCTTTCCACCAGAAGACTTTCCCTTTCCACCAGGCATTGTCGGTATGGAGTAAAAAAAGTCGTAAGATGAAAGTATCAAAAATTTGATGATGAATTAATACGGATTCGAACGCGGTAGCCGATCGGTTGAATTATCGATTGATGTTGTTGATGGTGAAAAACGCGGGATCGAGGGTTCGAGTGGCAGAAATTTAGCGGGTGCGGTGCTGATGTTTGTTGTTCGGGCAGGCTCTGGTGAGGGCGATCTTGCCTGAGGTGCGGTGCGGGAGGAAATGGCAA
Source organism: Fusarium sp. NFCCI 5145 (assembly GCA_033439405.1). Classification (NCBI taxonomy): domain Eukaryota; kingdom Fungi; phylum Ascomycota; class Sordariomycetes; order Hypocreales; family Nectriaceae; genus Fusarium; species Fusarium sp. NFCCI 5145. The sequence continues at coordinate 100,389 of JAWDHB010000457.1, forward strand.
GGTTCCTAGGTACTGAGGTACATGCTTCAGGTGGGTAGCTGTTCTGTGAGGTACCTTAACTGCAAAGCTTGCCCAACTCTCATTCCTTTCCAGCTCAGGAAGGGTTTCCATTGGCTGAGGGACCCGAGGTAAACCCGGGCAAGAAGCTGGGCCAGCAAAGGCCGAGAGCGAAGAGGCTTACGATATAGCGACCACCAAAGCAAGGTCTTGGTCGCTGTAAAGTCCTCAAAGGGCGATAGAGTAGATGAAGAAAAGGACGGGGATTCAAGAAAGACTTCTTTCGTGCTCCTAGACCAAGTGGCGGAGGAGCTGTGTTGATACTTACTTGAGCTCATCTCATCTTTGTTTGCTGTTATGCCAGCAACGGGTTGCCGCATAATCCCAGCTGTGTCTCACCCAGAGATTGCTGATTGTCATGCTGATGATATAGCGTGTACTAGTATGGCTACTGGTACAGAGGCGGTAAGTTGCTGTTTTCTGGCAAGCCAGAGCATTCTGTTAGACACTTGATGAGATGTCGTTGTATATTGAACAGTTGAAACCAAGACTGGGCTTGGAGTTGACCATGTCCCGCTGTGGCTAAAGTGTGGCTGAATTGCGTTAGCCGAGCATTTGCCTACCATCCCACTTTCAACCACTCAAAGCGGCAGGTGCACTTACATGAATCCAACTACCTGCCTGTCTGCCCTTGTTCACGAATGAATTCTCCTCACAATCTTCACAACCAAGGCGCGAATACCATTGGATTCACCCCTAATTCTCCTACGCACGTGTTCCCTGAGACGATAATTGAACATCGAACTCAAGCGAGGTCTGCCCTCCACTGTTTGGCACGCAAATACTGCACTATGAACGCACAATGCAGCCATCCGAGGAGAGCTTTGACTGATCCGTCGAGCTCTCAAACTCACCCTGTTGCCCGGAACTGTCAATAATATCTGTGTTCTAGGTGTTGTCCTTCTTTGAACTGTACATTGTTGACCCTTCAATCAAACGAGGCAGTCTGTTATCACATGGACAACATGACTACCACTGCAAGTCTTCGCAACTTGCCGCCAGAAATCGTCAGTCAAGTCACCACGTTTCTTCCTCAGTCCGATCTCAAGAATTTACGTTTCGTGGATCGCACACTTGCAGTGGTTGTGGCCCGACAACTGTTTCGCAGCACCCGCTTGGTCGCCAGAGCCAAGGACAACTATGACCCTCAACGTTTTATACACCTCGCCAATTCTGAGTTGAGTCGCTTTGTCCGTGAAATCAGTTGCGATTTCTCCAACATAGAGCACAATGGTTATATATATACGGAAAACAAACGTCTCGGGTTCCTTCCTGTCTTTTGGGGTGCGTTACCACTTCTGGCCCGTTTTCGCAACCTCCGCACACTCCATCTCTGCTTCGACTCTGGCTTTACGAAGCGGGATTTCTATGAAGATCCTACAAGATCCAGACACAGGTTTCTGGTGGCAGTATTTCGTATTTTAGCAGGAACGTGGCTCGAGGACCCCCAGGAAACGCCCAACGACCTGACCATGGATCACGACACTGGGACATCATCACAATACGCCATGCAATCTCCCATTCTTCTATCTGCTCTCATAGTTTCCAATCTGGAGGACTGGCACAATCCATACCTCACCAACATGCCTGAATTCAAAACAGTGATGAGCGGGATCCAGGCGCTGAGGTTAGACATTACACAACGCAAAGAATATATCCCAGCAGCCAGAGTGGCGACAACCGCGGGCGTGAACCAGTGTCAAGAGATGTTTGCCCAATTACCGCAAACTTGGCTGTCATCACCGATTGCCGCCAACCTACAGGTCCTCTCGCTTCATTATCAGTCCTACTGGGGCTGTTTCCCCAGCGTGGACTTTCGTCTTATTGGCGGCGAACACGGATTGCCTAATATCAGAAGTCTTTCTTTAGGACGTTTCGTCTTCAGTAATGAATGGGAAGTGGGCTGGATAACTTCTTTGAATCTTGAAGAACTTCTTCTCGAAGGATGCGCTGTCCTCGCCCGAAGTGTTCACTATCCGACCACAAAAAAGGGATTTGGGACTCACAGTAATGAGTCTCCTGCCACAAAGATTTTTGGAGATGAGATGAGAGAAAAGCCTTTACGATGGCATAATATCTTTTTCCGAATTCGCAACTCGATGCACACCCTTAAAAGGTTTGTATTCGTTAACAAGCCAGGGCGGTCTGGCTTGAAGAGGCAGTTTGTGAAATCGAAGGTTGACGACCCTGGCAGCCGCGAACTTGGACTATCTCTGTCTGGCCTGATCACTCGCTACTCGGACCTATGGAATGAAAACGCGACCCCGTACTTGTTTGATCACTATGCCAAGATGTTTTGTCACTATACATCCACCACATCACCCAAACTAACCCTTCGATCGGATATCACCCCTGAAGATTTCCACACTTGCTGGTGGTCTTTTGCCCTTTGCATTGACTACGTCTTTCATCATCCAACGTACTGGGAGGAGGCCAGATATAAGCGTATTAACAAATACCCAGAAGAATCCAGAGAGTTCCGAGGCATACGTCAGCATGATCAGTCACAAGCCTTGATGTTACATGTCATGCTCGATGCCAAAAAGCTGGGTCATCTCACAGTCTCCGACAAACTGAAAGTGGCCCCGGACATGGAATTTCAAGGATGTTTGGGTGAACACTCCCTGCGAACTCTGTTTACGGAAGACCATGAGAGTTATAGAAGCTATGAGTTCAGGTGGCACTTGAGAGCATCCCCCCCTCGAAAGCTACCGCCAAGTTCTATGCAGGAATAAAAATGTCGTCCAAAATCCCAAGCAAAGGTGGCGTCATCGCTCGCACATCCGAGCAAGATTGTTGGGACAACAACTCCACTGAACTATTGGTGGTGTCGAGCTATTGCACACTTCTATAGTGTGTATAAGGCAGGAAGTAGAAAGAAGGGACGAGTCAAAAAGGTGAAGTCATAGCGGAACTGGCGAGCTGGGAACTATGGACAGACTGTCGAAGGCGATATGATGCCAGTTGTCCTTTCATTGACATATTGCAGTCGAGTTTGCACCATGGGAAAGGATGCAGCAATAATGATCAGTGTGTTTTTGGGGGGATCTCGGTGGCATTCTGAGATCTCGTGGGAAAGTGAGTGTTAGAAAGGAAGATCCAGGGCATAGGGGCTTGGGCTGTCAAATGATTGCACATAAGACATCACTCAAAATCCTATGAGCAAGCTTCGATGATAAGTTTAAATTCTAGAGAAAAGAAGAAGCCAATATTTGCATCATATTCCTTTTGTAATCGCGTGTTTAATGGTGTAAGAATTGTTCGGCAAAGTTGGGACACTACGAAAGGATGAAGATACTAAGCATTAATAGTCAGGTAATGAGAAGGCCTGGCATATAAAAATACTTTGATTGTTGTTATGTGACTCGCCACAACTCCCATCGCAACCACTTTCTATAAGATCAAACTCCCAGTCTTGGTGTTCTCGTCTTTGGAAATGCATCAAAAGCACGCCACAAGAAGCTCAACACCTCCTTACTAGGACTTAGATCTCACATGATCCGTGTTCTATATTGTCTTCATACTCTATTCGGGTACTACGGTTGACTATTAGTGTCACATTGGCCAATGCCAGTTCCAGTAATCCTGAGGGTATCGTCGGGGTCATCATCTGCACTATCGGTTCGCCTAATGTACATGTATTGTGATGTGTCAGGGGTTCAAGATCGCCACCAGTCAATACTACCATAGCCAGCGGCTTGGTGTTGTGGGCGGCTCTACGGATAATTAGCACATCTTCTTTTGAAGTGGGCTTCATCAACTGGTAAAGTTGGATGGTTGACTGAAAGCTCGCCAAGGCCTCAACTAATAGTCATCTGGTCGGAACCCTGTAGTTCTCGTTGTGCGTCCGTAAAGAAGAAGAATTTGAGTAATGTTGAGCAATAGGTAGATTCATTTTGTTATTGTCAGATGCGTACAGTGACCCCATCGGTCAAGAAACTCGTGCTGAGTGAAGGGAGCCACATACAGATTTACTACAAGTGCCACTATTTAGGCATGACCTTCGGGGTCAAAGAAAAACCTAGAAATCCTATCTTCTGGCAAAAGAATGTATGAACTACAATAGAATTTACTAAATATTGGATAATAGGATGAGATGTACTAAGACTATAAAGATACAATCATAAATGCAGGACATCTTACCTCTAGTATTATCCCCATAGGTCAGTAGGTCAATTCCGGGTTCCCCCCTAGACTCTATAATGTTCGTCACAAGAAACTCATACACGTCATTGAGGCGTTCCACCCCTGAAGTGAAGTGGACTGCTGACTTTTGTGTTGTCTTGTCTCGGAACCTAGAATCCAGAGGCAGGCTTTCATCCTTTGAGATGGTGGCTTCTGGACCTTGTGGTTGGATCGGTGTCAGCTGGATCCGACCAGAAACCGTCGCTTGACAAAGCCCGGGAATAGCTCCACCGTACACCGAGAAGAGAGGAGGCGAGTCACAGTGGGTGGGTGGCTAGTGGTCGCTGGTCTTTGACTTGCGCTGCAGGCTACAGCTGCAGTCAAGAGGCGAGGGCGGAGGCCTGCATATTGGATGCCGATAGTTTGGCACTTTGGGTATGATTTCCACGGTATTGTAGATCTAGCGCCAGATCCCTCTCGTGTTGGTGCCTGATCTTGACTCGTCATTCATCAATTTATCTCTGACTATTCATGATGAGGCAGCAGCCAGTGGCAGTGGCAGTGTCTTGGTGGCGATATCATGGAAGCAAGCCGTGAGGCTCTGGAGAGGAAAATGGGGCGTTGCGGCGGCTGACGCCGATCCCCCACTAGGCTTGCATGCCGAAACAAAGCTGGTTGGCGGCTGTGAACATGCCAGACAAGACATTATTACTCTACGGAGTACCTGCTGTAGGTTCCTGAACTATGAGACATGAAAACATGGTAGCTGGGCCAACTTGCAACCTGTGGGTGTAGCCAAAGACGTCTCATGACCGTATTTACTCTCGTGTATCAAGTTTCAACAAGACACGTGCTCTTGCAAAGTGGTGGGCAACAAAAAGGTTGGACATGCAAGTTTTGACCTCAGACAGGGTAGACAGCTACTTCAAGGCTCGCCTGGCGATAATAAAGCTTTGTGCATCTGTAATGCCACATGGAGATGTGTAGATCGATTCATAAAGATACCGCTTGTTTACACGGACAACAGACCGGGGAGAGGATCCGTCTGCCGGAGCTTCTAGAGCATTTCATGAGTTCGTTCATTTTAAAAGCTCAGGGGTGTTTAGAGCAGGCCGCGTGATCTATGAGCCGCCATCTCCGGGGGAATGGACAACCGAGCGACGGCGAGATGAGGCTAAGCTGGGATGTTTGTCTTGGGCCCCGGTATGAGTCTGCGAGAGACGAGGGTCCCGGGTCCCTGGAAATTGAGCGTTGATTAGCTGGAGGGGCTGAGCGAGGAGTTTGTTATTGATAGTCGAGCTGCCTTCTCTGTGATGGGTTGCTTCAGATATTGTCTGTATCAAACTTGGTGGACCTCGCTTTGATGAATCTCGTGTCCGGTATGTCGCAAACTCTCGTCAAGGTTTGAGTGGTAAATAAAGCATGTCACTTTATAGCTGGCCCCTCATCTCCTTTCTCGCTGCTCGCCTGTCAAATTCGAGAAGCCCGTTAGCGCGTCCTATTTCGCCTCGCCGTTGTCCTGTCCCCTACCAGAGCGGCGGAGGGTCTTCTGAGAGGCTTGCGGACAGGACATGGGACACGAACGAACGGCGACCCGAACACTGGGGAGTCCCCTGAGATCAGGTAGGCCCTGGTATCGGCCCAGGTGGGCGGGTTAGGATGACCCTGGCTTCGTCATGGCACGGTGAGCAAAGAGGGGCAGAGCAAACAGAGGACTTCTGAACTGGACTGGACTGAACTGAACTGAACTGAACTGAACTGCACTGTAGGTAGGTAGAGCAAAAAGGGGTTCAAGAATATTATGGTGTCTTGGGGCAATGACGTGGATAAAAATGAGAGTTGTGAAGATCGACGTCTCCTAGGTGACTACATAGTAATGGTATTGATGGAGATGCATATCATATTTTCTTTTTTTGTTTTCTTTTTCTAGGTGAACTCTATTCATTGGAAAGTCTCAGTTTACTCTTGTACTCCACCACTTGATTGGCTTCCCGTCCGACGGGCCGCTGGCATGTACCGCCGTAGACGAGCAGAAGAGACGCCATGTAAAAAAGTCAAAAACGTAACTTGATTCTTGGTCTGCAGCAGGGACAAGTCAGGTGTTGTGCTACCACTTTATGCATCCGCTCTGATACAACGTTGGGGACATTAGATGACCAAAGTGTCTGGTCTGGTCTGTAGCCACAACAAGGTCAAGCATGTAATAGGGAGGCAGGTCGATACTAGCTTGTTGCTAATAAAAAAAAGAGCCTGGTCAGAAGAGCCGCAGCCGAGTATTTGCACGTGGCTTTGACGATAAAGAATTGAACGGTCGACTTTCGCATTGACCAGCATTCTAATTGAGGCATCCCAAATCTCCTTGGCGACCCCTGGGAACATGGTGTTCAGAGAGAACGAGAACGAGAAAGAGAAAGAGAGACATACCATTGTCTTTGTGGTTTGGCTCTGTGAAAGGTGATTACGCTGCATGTACTAGCATCATCCGGGGAGCTCAGAGACTCAAGCCGGAAGCGTCGTAAAGGGGTGCGTGCAACAGCAGCTAAAGATACGATGCGAGATGGAGGATGGAGCTGGAATATTGCAAGATGAGACGCCAGTCAGATACGATACAGCCAAGATTTTCCGCCGGTAATGACTATCGATCTGCGCACTGCACACTGCACTGCGGGACTATCACTGTCACTGTGATTGTTACTGTGACCCGGACTGTTGCAGTTGGATGCCTCTGGTCATTGACAATCTCATCTCGACTCTTTTCTCACACCATTTGTCCCCTGTTTCCCCTTGGTTAGGTCAATCCGCCAAATGAATGAGAAACGCTTAATAAAAGAAAGTATTGGAACAGTGCTACCCAACTGAGGGGGTTTAAGGTTGTGCTCCAAGGCTAGGTAGGTTGGTACCTTGACCATACACAATATCATATGCTCAGCTTTGTACAATAAGTCATTGTGCGTCTCACTGTTGAGTCAATTGTAAGTTTCATGCATCATATCGAGTCAGGTTTTGACCGAGAGTCATTTGCAACCCAACTAGAAAATATGCGACACGCAGGCTTGAACTGTAACCTTTACATGCGGTAGTATAGCTCTAAAGAATTAGCTGGTGTGACCTCCAGATGCACGTAATACCAGATCTGAATGCATAGCGGTATGCACAACATAAATTCCATCGCTCGAACCGAGCTCTTAGCAGAGACATAAACATGCATCCATCGATCGTCTCGTCTCAATGAGCACGAACACAAGAAACTCCTCTCACAATTGGTGTGCTTATTATTAACATCCATTACGGTCCACTCAACTGCTACCTACGTAGGTACTGTACTCCATCCATACCCAGGCCAGGCACTAAGGGACCGGTGTCGGGATGACGTTGCTCGCACTGTTGGAACATCTGCCACAATTGAATTTGGAGGTGACGCATCTGATATGTGATTTGCTTGGAGCTTGATTGTCTTCAGCCATCACGAGGTATCATTCTGCAGCCTTTCTGAAGAAACATCAGCATTACCATCCAATACCGTCAGCCGTTAAAGAGGCTGACAATCAATGCCAACCTGGTAAAGTGGTGGCTTGAAGAATCCGGCCAGCCTCCTTCACTCATCGTCACTTTTTATTTTTTATTTTTCCTTATTTTTTTCACAAGCCCCCACCATGAGCTAAGAATTTAGAAAATGCATCTAGTGAAGAAGCTAATATTAGACACGGTACTGCATAGCTAACGGAAGGCGAGGCTTCGCTTCATTAACGGTTGAGTTAACCGGTATTGTAAGCGAATTAGCTATCCATTTAGTTGCCTTCCATGTGATGATACCCGACATCTTGGACGTCTATCAAATCTCCAGGGCATGGTCCCATGGAAGACCCCTTGGGAGCATCTCAGGGGATGTCGATCCACAGTGGACTTCTGACAGCTGGAGGATAATTGAACTGCGCTGAAAACCCCACCAATTTGCGCCGGACTTGGGGGTCTTTCAGGTGGCTTGCCACAGTGCAGACACTGTATTGCGCCCCCCCCCCATCCCACCTCAGTTTGGAGGCGGCCATGGATGAATGATGGATCCCAGGAGGGAAAAAATAAGGGCCTCCACCGCTGAAGAGTGCCTAGAGTAGAGTCAAAGAGAGGCAAGAGGCGGAACGTAGAGGGGGAAAAAGGAACCTGAGGAAATGGAACGCAACGGGAAACGACTCGCCGTCCGCTGTCACCTCCCCAACCCAACCACATCCACACCTCTCATTCATCCATCCCATCCTACCTACGTACCTATCCTTCCTCCCATTACAGTACCCCCGTCTCCCGTCTCCCGTCCGCCGTTTTCCCGTTCCAAATCATCACGGACATTTTGACTAGGACTTGTTCCATCTTTTCTTCTCTTCCCCTTCTCTCTCTCTCCCCTTTTCTCTCTACCTACCTCTACCTCGACCTCGATCGACTTAAACCTCACCCTCCTCCTCCTTCTTCTTCCCCTCTCCTCCCCCGATTTTTTGTCGACCTTTTTCCTCTTTGGTCCCCTCTTGTCTCCCTCCCTCCCTTGATTACCTACTCCTCCGTCTGTTCGCAATTTGGTTCGTCGAAACCTTCAGCCCTTACGTCGACGAAAAAACAACGACTTTTGCACCTACGAGAGACGAGGTCAACTGCGCGGAACCAATCCTCCCTTTCGCGCAACTATACCATATCCATTAGTAGTCTTTTTATTAGCTACTTTTGAGACGTCGCTGGTTTCCAGGGTCATCCGTCTATTACCTTGGTTCTCAGAAATAACGAACTGCGACCATAAAGTGACGCTCTGACGTTACTCCGCCACTTTCGTCAAATCTTCAAATCCAGGGATTTGTTTCATTCGGCCTGCTTGGTTGTGTTGGCTGTTTTTGTCGCCCCTATCACCATTCAGGATCTTTCAGTATCCTCATTTTTAGTTTCGCGCCTCAGTTGCCCGAGTTCTCAATCAGGCGTTTTTCCAACACCTGACAGGACAAACCTTTTGTTGTTGATCCCGAGACGGAACTTCCGAACTTTGTTTCACTCGACGCTTCTTCAGCCTGTATAGATAGCCATTTCTCCGCTTGGTAGCTCAGCATCACCAAGCTACACCGCTTTCACGACCGCGACCCACGAGCCAACGATTTGATGCCGTATTTTTAACCGCCTATTACGCATACCGATACCCTTCGCGTCCGCATTCCTGGCATACTGCACATTCGTACGTGTCAGTTTCATACAAAAAACAAGCAGGTAAAAATCGACTGCTGGGTGAAAACAGCAGCTACTTGTCAAACTGGATCCAGTCATCACAATGTCGCAACAACCGCACGATATGGGATACCTCGATTATGGTACATCTACCAATCGCTCCCCAAACTCGAGACAGAACTATGCTACAGCCGGCGGTTTTGCAGCCGGCCTCTCGCTACCTCGCCAGTCCCAACGCCCTTTTGACGCTCCTCTAGGCTCCTCCGCTCTTTACCCTGCCGACAGAATCGGAAGTGGTTACAATCACCGTGGTATGGACAACATGGCTGGTATGCAGGGATACATGTTGGATAATGGTCAAGCGTGGAACTACAACACAAGTGGAGTCGCCACAGTAAATGGCGCCGTGAATGGCCCTGGACGACAACGAAACGTGAATCGCAGAGCCGCTCTCCCTCAGGTATGTAAATATAGCGGGTTAATGGGACTTCACTAACAAGGACTAGACATGGACCGATCACAGCGGCCTTGGCATTCATGGCAGCCACGGAGGTCTTCAGCCTTACCAAGGTGGAATGAACAACAACCCCATGTCTAACGGTGGCCTCCGCGTTGAGCACCCTGGATCTCATGGTTCTCCCACTGATCTTCGATCAAACACTTCAGACGCCGACCAGCTTATCCCTACTGCCATCGTCATTAAGAATATTCCCTTTGCAGTCCGAAAGGAGACTCTCGCTTCAATTATGCTGGAAATGCATCTTCCCCAGCCATATGCGTTTAACTACCACTTCGACAACGGTGTCTTCCGAGGTCTGGCTTTCGCGAACTTTCAGTCTGCTGAGGATACACGCATGGTGATTGAGGCGATGAACGGAATGGACGTCCACGGCCGTAAATTGCGCGTCGAGTACAAGAAGATGCTCCCAGAGGCGGAAAGGGAGAGGATTGAACGCGAGAAGCGAGAGCGACGTGGCCAGCTTGAAGAGCAGCACCGCGCCCCTATGCTGCATCAGCAAAGCTCTATCCAGTCACTTGGTAGTCTCTCGCAGTCTCAAGCCAGGGGACCCTCGCATCTGGGTATGCTGGACGCTTCTCGCGTTCAGTCCCCCTCACTGACCATGCCAGGTGATGTCGATTTGAACGACCCCCAGACTCTTGAGTTCTACACTGAGCTGGTTATGTTCCGTCGTGACGATTCCCGAGAGGTTCTCGTTTTCCCTCCTGGTATTGCCCCTGAGCACCGACGATCCATCCACATTCTGGCACACAACATGGGCCTTGAGCACCAGTCGATGGGAGAGGCCGAGTCCCGTCAACTTACCGTGCTCAAGCGACAGCAGCCGTCACCCACTGCTCACATCCACAACCAGCCAGCTACTAGCCTTGACATGCACAAACGTGGTCTCAGCCGTGCTGCTACGTTTGATTTTGCTGCGGACCGTGAGACTAGAGCTGCCAGCAGCAACTACTCCCATGTGATGGGTCGACAGGGTCCTACTATCGAGCTTCCTGGAAGCCCTGATGGAAACGGCATTCCTAACAACCTGCGAGCCGCGAAGAGCTTTGCCGATCTCCGATCCTTTACCCCCAGCCCTTCCCAGGCCTCTTCCAGCTACCTGGCGCCCTCCGGTATGAACAACATGGGTGGCGGCTCCACCGCTCGCTTCGGTGACTACATCGGAGGTGCCATGTCTCCCTCTGGCCACCCCGGCAACTCTGGTACACCCGGACCCAAGAACGACTCTGCTCTTCTTAGCAGCCTCAACAACCTGAACTTGGGCTACGACTCTGGGGCCATGCAGAACCAGGCGCGAAGCACCCCTGGCGCTATTGGCAGCCAGCGCCCTGGTAACAGCTCTAAGGGAGCCCCCGAGCGACAGCCTCGAGGACCCGAGTGGGAGTCCAACGCCGGATTTGCTGGACGTCGTGCTAACGGCCACGCCACACGCGGCAGTGGTACGTCAAACGACACCTGGAACGATTAAACATGGGCTAACCTGGGATAGACTCGTCAGACAATGGGGCGCGCGTCGGCTCAAGCTCCACCAACGCCTCGCGATATCACTGAGTGTGATATTTAGCCCACCCCTTGACGGGTCAAGCTTTCGACGACCTGTATATCAGGCGCCGAGCATAACTGCGCGTATCATTACGGATTTACGACAATGACAACGACGCATCATCGAAATTTTGCATCGCATTTGCTTTTACGACTTGTAATACCGACATACCTGGGGAAGTGATGGCAGGATTTTCACTTGTCTTGTTGAACCCCATTGCATATAGTTTACGTGGGACGGTTTTATGACTTTTGAAGATTGTTGGGGACGACAGTGGCCCCGTGTACGTGGTCGACTTGATGACAGCTATCGATGAGAGAGAGAGAGAGAAGATGGGATAGGATGGATACCTGGATACACAATGTTTTCAACACACCTGGGCAACCACAGATGGAAGGTCACTCACAAACCACTTGGCAAGCAAGGCAGACGCATAACCTGGAATACCCTCAGCATGTACCCCGACAAGACCTACGACCACTATCACTACTACCACCACTTGACGATTATGACGCTTTTACGACGTTACGTCTAGACAGCTATACCGACTTCTCCTCATCAAGCTGTGCAGCGTCAGCAATGGGAGGGAGGAGTTGGCTCGGCGACTACAATCTACTACTATACCCACCAAATAATTTCTGTCTAGGCGCTGTTCCTGGCATGACCGCGACGATGAAGACGAAGATGGAGGCGCCCGAGTCCGGCTTTTGGACCAAGGGGCACTGAAGGGGCCGAAGGACGAGCGCGTGCAGACGGTGTTCGAGTCGAGGCCCCGTTGGGTTGGAAGGGAAAAGAAAAAAGTTACAATATCTGGTTATCTGCATTATTGATTGAATTGCCTTGGTTCTTGGTTCTTGGTTCCTGTTACAGTTTCTGTTATTTATCTATTTATTTATTTTATCTTGTACGGATGGTTGGATGGATGTTACTCTGGTCTCTTGAATAATTCTTGATCTGCCTGGTCGCGGTGACTCAAGGAGAGCCAGGGGGGTGGCGTGTTGGGCTTGGTTGGGGTTATTTGTTGGTTGACAATCCAAGTTTGAGGAAGTGTAAACACGAATAAGAGAGCGAGTGTGGACTGAGCCAAAGAGATCTAGATGATCGACGCCTTGATTGCATGTTAATAAGAGCGAGTGCTTAAGTGAATTGGTGATGTGTTGTGCTGTGCTTTGGCTTGTTTTGAATAGACGATTTGCTGTGCTGTATCCGTATTATGTTTATGATTGGCGTATGCGTGACTGATGTGTTGTTGTCCGTCTGTGACTCTGGGTATAAAGTTCAAAGCTCCTCTCCTTGGCATCTTAAAAATCCATTTTAAATGATGCAACTTTGATAGTCACAATATCGCCTCAGTATCCATCGATCGAGACTTGATTATTAAGGCATCTCAACATCACGGATCTTAATACCTGAAACGATCTAGCCCTTCCCTCTGATAGGACAACCAACTTGAAACTCCATCCACCAAAAGCGACGTCATCTCCACTTGTAAGAGCGTTGGCTGATACTCGACGTCGTTTGATCAGTATTTATTTGTTCTCTTTTCTTCATCATTCATCATGGCAAGTTTTATCTCTTCTTATCTATCTTTTGGAACACCTGAAGCTGCGAACATGCCGACTCCGGAGACGAATAGGCAGTGGACTACCGGGCAGGATGGCCTTGATAAGCTCCAGTTTGGGGAGGGAAAGGTGCCTGAGCCAAAGGATGGGGAGGTTTTGGTCAAGATTAACGCTGTTGGTTTGAATTATCGCGATACTGAAGGTATGTTATTCTTTGGGGAGAGTTGGACTGGACTGGACTGGACTGGACTGGACTGGACTGATAGTTTGAAGTTATCGCCGGCGATTATAACCACCACGCTTCAGTTCAAGACACTGAGGCTCTCGTGCCCTGCTCCGATATGTGCGGCACAGTCATCCAGAGCTCTTCAAAGAAACTAAAGGTCGGCGCGCGTGTCATGTCCATCTTCAACCAGACTCATCTCACAGGCCAAGTCACCGAGAAAGACATGGCCTCCGGTCTCGGTCTGCCTCTCCCCGGCGTTCTAACAGAGTACCGCTGCTTCGATGCCGACAGTCTCGTCCCTGTTCCGGACTACCTCTCCGACGAAGAAGCCGCTTGTCTCCCCATCGCAAGCGTCACGGCTTGGATGTGCATCAACGGCATGCGACCGCTTGGCCAACCTGCCGATGGGAGCAAGAAGATGGAGACGGTTCTTGTGCAGGGTACGGGTGGTGTTGCTATTGCGGGTTTGCAGATCGCCAAGGCAGCTGGTCTCAACGTCATAATCACTTCCTCATCAGACGACAAACTCGAGCGTGCCAAGAAGGATCTCGGTGCTGATACGGGTATCAACTACCGCACTCACTGGGAGTGGCAAGAGCCCGTTATGAAAGCGACTCAAAACCGCGGCGCGGACATCATCTTCGAGACAGGGGGAGCTCGCACACTGCGCAAGTCGTTCGACTCAGTAGCTTTTGGCGGTTTGATCAACTGCGTCGGTTATCTCTCTGGCAAAGAAGAAGAGCAAGACACTGGCGGTAAGGTTGCGGTCAATGTGCTTGCACTGCGAAGGAACGTTACGTTGAAGGGTATTCTCAACGGACCCAAGGATCGTTTTGAGGAGATGATGGCGTTTTATGAGAAGCATTCTATTCACCCTGTCGTGAACAAGGTATTCGCGTTTGAGGAGGCGAATAAGGCGTTGGAGCTTTTGAGCAGTGGAGGGCATTTTGGAAAGGTTGTTGTGAGGGTTTCAAAGGAGGATAAATAAAGAACATGAGTTATAGAGGTTGTTAGATAAATAGAGTCTCGTTAAATAAGCACTGAGTATAAGATAAGCTATGTCATCTCTTGTATTACGTTGCAGCAAATGTGTCAGCAAACGATTATCGCCCGGTTGTAATACACCGGGTAGAATGCCTTCCACCAACACCCCTATGTATATCATGATCCCACGTACCACAAGCCCCCAAGCAGATTCATCTGTAATAAAAAAGTACGAATTCCAACTCTGCGTCTTTATATACATATAGACATGTGCTCGTGTTCTATATTCGTCATTATAGAGTCTTTGGGATAACTCGCTCGTCAGAATCGACCAGGTCCAGCCTGCTGATCAAAGGCGCAAAAACATAATCCTGAATAGGCTTGAGAAGGAGAACAGCACGGTTGATGCGCCATCCTAGTAATGGAACTAGAGCGCCTATAAATGCATCCGTGAGAAAGTGGTTTGCAGTTGCGACAATGGTGATGAGCATGGCAGTCGGCCAAAGAGGAGCAATTATACGCATAAACCGATGCGGAGAGAAGCGACACATGCAGACCGCAAAGAAGAGAGATGTTCCAAAGTGCAAACTCGGCATCGCTGCGATGGTCAATTGGAAACGGTTGTTGTTCCAGACATTGGCGCCTCCAGCTTTGCTGTGTAGGACGTCGATGAAGCCATATTCTTGAGGGAGTAATCGTGGAGGCGAGCAGCGCCAGAGGGTGACGATGACGAAAGCAATTGCGTTGTCGACGGCGATTGTTCGACGAATGCGTTGGAATGTGGGAGATGGGAGATACGTGTAGATGTAGATGAGGAAGAGGATGCCGATGCTGATGTGTGAGTAGTAGATCTTGGCGAGGATGGACATGAGCCATGATTGTTGGTTCATTATATAAGATTGGAAGCGCTGTTCAATGTTGAGGCCCAAGATGGATTCGAGACGGAGAATCTGAATTGCGTGGTCTCGTGCGCGGTTGAAGATTGGTTCGTTGCCTGCGATGGCTCTCGCTGATGCAGCCCGAAGGCCTTGATAAATCCTATACAATACATTAGTACATATATATCTTTACGAGTGTAGGTAGTGTAACAAAGTACGCACCAGTATGTCAAGTTCCAGTACCAAATCTCTATCAAAAACGGAAACGCATTAAAGAAGCGCGATAGAAGAACGAACAAGATATTTGGAGCTTTGCGGACTGGACGCTGGGCCTGTTGTACAAGAGTTGGCTTCAGAGGAGGTGAGTCGATGTATCGTTGGCCTGTTTCAACATCGTCGTCGAGGGAGTCTTTGTATGAGACTTGAGTGTCTCGTCGTCTATTGATGAGACATCCTACAGTGAAGGCGAGGACGATGACTTGAGGGTGTCAATGGGTGAGTGGTAGTGAGGAGGGAGGTTGGCCAAGACTTACATACTGGCTCGATCACGTTTTTGGTGGCCACGACCATGATTGCAGCTAAGAAGCAAGCAAGCAAACAGAAAACAAGAACCACAGGAGTAGTATGTAGTAAAAACTCGACAAAAACAGCGTGTCTGTCTATAAAAGAAAGTGGTTCAAACTGCGTGAGTGTCCAAGATCTAAACCAAGAGAGAGGATGAAAGGAAGAGGAGAGAGAGATTGAGAAGTGACAAGTAACAAGATAGAGTCCTAGATAATATAGAAAGAGAACGAGCTGCATATAAAGGTTGCACAGACAAGTGAATTTATTGGAGGCAAAGCAGGACAAGACAGGGAACGAGGCACACGACACGACACGACATGCAATACAATACAATACAATACAATGCATGGCGTGTCACTGCCGTCGGAGAATAGGTACTACTCCAACACCCGGCGCTTGTCCATAAGAAGTGAGTGTTCTACGGAGTACACAGTTTCGGATGCATGCCAGTATTAATTCACTGAGAAGTTGTTCACATGCATCAATTATCCTTGTCAATGAAATCTGTGGATAAGGGCCACTCGTCTATCCGTAAGTGCTTCTTCATCCGCGAATGCCGTCGGACTTTATCACATTTCATTGGGCCTCAAAATGTATGTATATCAAATGAAAAGAAATAGATGTCATCTTTCAATAGTGCCATGCACTCACTGTCCATTCAATTCTCTTCAGTCAACGCGTTGCAGTCAGTGGTTTGGCTTGGCTTGGTCCTCACAATGTAATAAGCAAGCTCACCTCAGCCCCGTCCACCAATAGAGGGCTGGTTACATCAAACAGTGCAATAAGCTTAACCAGCCTATCTGCCTTTATTTCCAGTATATTACCTTGAAACTCAAAAGTCACAACACACCAATCTTGACCCTCGAGTGACTCCGTCAGCCCCCAGCGGCGCAATTCTCCCAGAATATGTGTTACCTTGCAGAACAGTACAGTACAGTACCAGGTGAGAATATGCATACTCTGGTGTTGCATCTACAGTTAAAATGACGGCAAGTGATTGGATACATGTCAATACTGACTGTTGACTGCTGTACTGCTGTACTGTACCGCCCATGGTTGAATAGAGTTTCTGCAAAAACGTTGTGAAAAGCTTGTTTTTCTTTCCAGTTTCCTCTTTTTGGCGTCAATAAGGTTTAAGGATAACATCGCGACTGTCTGACATCGAAAGAATTCCCCATTTAAGTGTAGAGCACGAATGCCAGTTGGAGACGGAACCCGGCGGTTCGGTCTTGAATACACCCCGAGCGAGATTCAAGTCCAACTCACCGCTCCGTGGCCAAAGTCCGGGGTGCGCGGGGATCCGTTTGAGGCTGAAAGAGGTGAAGTCGGTAGATTGGATAGCTGTTTTATGTTTTATGTCTTGAGACCTTGGTTGTTATGGGTCGAATTGGGGACATTAGACTATCTGCCGAGGCTGGCCATGGCCTGATATGGCTCGACTAACACGCAAAGCCAAGTATCCTCTCCTCGCTAACATCTCTTGTCTATCTATACATATGGTCATGTCATCATACTTATGGCTAGGACGCAACCAAGCCTCTTGATTGCAGTAAGTCTCTCTGTGCTCCAACGACGAGACAACATCATGAGACAAGAGGAGGGCCCAAGTTCTAAGATAGATAGTTGCATTGCACCAACATATCCCATATCTTCAATTACCCCTTTCCCTAGGGCTGACACGAGACACATTAAAAAGCTTGTCCGTCGGACGAAAACATGCATGCAGCCACAAAACACCATTCATATCCGCAGGTTCCGAACAGAACAGGGTTATCAACTTCCACAGTACGAGCCTTCCAAGTATCCACAACCAGCTATTTCATATTCTTATTCAACTCCTCCGGCTGAATATAAGACTCGAGCCAAGAGACTGTGCTTGGTTCATAGAGTGATTGATGGTGCATCATCAACAGCAGGGTTTGCCAGGAAACATCTCCAGATATCTAGATATCTTAGTACAACAATGGCAGGAAACTTAGATCAGAACATGTTCATATCGACTCATACATTAAATTATCAAAACTAGACCAAAGAGGAAGAAGAACAAGACATCCGTCGTCTTCTTTCTCCCCCATTTGTTTTGTCCTCCACCAACATCCATACGTCCCTCCCCTTTCCCCGGGGTATCATAGCATCCATCAATCCCAAATATAAAGTGAAATGACGAAATGAGAACGCGTCAAAGCACCAAAATACCTATACCTCCAATGCCAGCCTTGCAACGTTCGCACGCCCGCAACATGATCCCAAAGCAGGTCGAGCAAAACATGAATGACCATGACCCGAGGCCGTAAACATCAGAACTTCCTAATAATGCACATATATCTCTCCCCTTTTGTTGTGTTCACAAATCGTGAATACTTCCGAAATGCTCCCATCTGATAGTTTCCCAGCGTGATGTACACCGTTGCAGTCGCAACTTCTAGCCCACGACAAAGGTTTGCGTTTCCGCAGACCACTTCGTTAGACAATTCGAAAGATTGATTGCAGCATCGTCATCCGCAACCACGTTCCTTTACAGGATTTATGTTGCCATATACACATAACGTTCGATTACTCGTAGTGTCTCGGAGCGTTGAACGTGCCAAGCACATGCTCGGATGTTCCAATAATCCATTCGAGCTTGTTTCGCTCCAGGTTTGCCAGGAAAGGATCCGTGGGGAAGCCGTCCTGGATGCCGCCGATGAGAGGCTGAATGCGTCCAATCAGGAGCTGCATGGTCTGAGTCGTACTCTTGATCACATCGTGAGCACCCTGTTGTTCCCATTCCTGTCATACGTTAGTCGAGACTCATTACACGTTACCAGATTCAAACTTACAAAAGCAGGAAGGTTCTCGGCAAAGGCGCGGAGAGCCATTTCGATCCATTCAACTTCCTCCTTGAGACGAGCGTTGGGCTTCAGATCCTTGGAGATTGTGGCAATAACAACAAGCAACATCAGAGGCGGCAGGTTCTCGAACTTGGCGGGAGGGAATCGACTGAGGCATCGGCGGAAGATCTCTTCCTCGCGTCCGCTCTGGATCCACTGGATCATGGCATCCTGGTAGCGACCCTCTTGGATGGCCTGCTCGACAATTCTGATACGCTGCATCAAGTCGTGATCGGCCTCAGGCTCTGTCTGGTTACGCTGGCTAGCGTAGGCACCAGCCAGTTGGCTGACGCTGGTGGTAGGGGCGACGTATTCGGAAGCCTGCTGTGAGGCGTGAGGACTGTTCACCTGCTGAGAACCGCGAAGATACTGAGGGCTGCCCATGTACTGCTGAGCCTGGCTCGGTGCCTGGCTGGCAGCTTGACTTGGGTGGTAGCTGCCAGCGTGGCTAGCTTGAGGGTGGCGCTGGTTGGAGCTGCCATATCCGTGATGGGGAACATTTTGACCTTGGCCAATGTTCTGAGGGATTCCAGGAAGTTCGACGGGCTGCTGCTTGAACTTGAGGAAATCGGCCTGGAGAGAAGCCTGAGCAGCCGACATGGTTGAAACCATTTCCGAAAGACGAGAAACGTGAGACAAGAGCTGATCGATCTTGGCAGTATCAGAAGCATGCTGAGATTTCATGTACTCAAACTGATCGTGGTACTGTTGGTGCAGCTCGCCTGCGACACGCTGCGACGCCTGGGTCGCAATGTTAGTGAAAGTCGGGGTGAGTCGCTGAGTCAATGTCGCAAGGACTTCTTGCTGCACACTGGTAGCAACTGAGTTTCCGACACGATCCGAGATGGCCTTGATAAAATCGCCATTGCGCAAGGACCTGTTGAGAGCGTGGGGGAGAGAGCTCTGGACCTCCTTTTGAATCGAGGAAGCAAGATGAGGCTGCAGCTTATTCTCGAGAAGATCGGTAACAGCAGCACCCGCCTTGTCACCGATGGCAGGGATGACGAGCTCAGTGAACTGGTGGTGAATTAGAGCCTCCAGGACCTTCTGAGTGTTTTCATTGAGCACCTCCGAAACCATATCAAGGAGTTTAAGTTGGTGTTGATTGAAATTCTCGTCACGAACGCGCATGTCATCGTCAATTCTACCGTGAAGGTTCTTGAACGACGACTTGAGGTTCTCGCCAACACTCACGTTCAAACGAGACTCGAGTCCAGCGATGGCCGCATCCAGAGCTTCACTGGAGACAGCAGGCGTACCAGTGTTGTTCGCGCTCTTGGCATCCTTATTGCCAGCGCGAGGTGTGGCCCCGTTAGTGGCAGCATCGCCCTGGTTGGCAGCATTCTTCTTCTTTCGTGACTTTCGTTCGGGCTTCTCCGATTGAGACTCTTTGGCGGACTGTACAGGCGTTTCAGCCTCCTTCGGCTCGCTCTTGGGCTTGACAGCAGTAGCGGATTCAGATCCGCGCTGAGCAGGCTCGCCCTGGGATGCTGGGGTAGGTTGGACGTTCTCCTTGTTGCGGTTAACGACACGGACAACAGCGGCGTCTCCATTGCTAGCCGGGGTAGGGATCTCAGCGGGCTGAGGCGCCTTGAGCTTCGAAACAGTGACGACATTTTGGGCAACAGCATCAACAGCGTCGAGGACCTTGTTATCCTTGGACCATCCAAGTTCTGTCTGCTTGACGAGGAGGCAAGCAACACCCTTCGAGTGCATAGCATACAGCTCGAAGAGGGTAGGTTCATCGGCATCTTGAACCATAGCAGGGGTGCCAAGAATGTCCAGACTTCGCAGAATTCCCCGGTTAGCGAACGAGTACTCTCGCACACCACTAATGACAGCGGTACTATCCGGCTGGGGAATGGAGGTGTCCTGAGCAACAAGTCGCTGGATGTATTCGGCCTGGGATACACTCTTCAAGTTATACTTCGGAGCCGACAAGTGCGCAAAGTAGATCGAGTTGCGAGTGGGGTGGCCAATGACAATCATTCCAGTGGCTGAGTGGTACATGACGCTACAGACAGCATCCGACTCTTTGCTGTGGGGGAGATTGAACTCCTGCACGGGCTTACCGAGAGCAAGATCCCACAACTGCAGAGTGTGGTTCTGCTTCATTCCAACAATCATGTATCGGAGGGCACATCGTTTCTGGTAGGGTCGCTGCTTGTCGAGAAGAAGAACCGATGTAGGCCAAGCCTTCTCACCTTCAGGGGTGGTAGCAAGAGTCATCAAAGGCTCCTTAACCTCGAGTGAGGTCTGCGCGGGCATGGGGGCACGCGGGTCGGAGCCCTCCTTGACGGCGGTCAGGTCTCGAACATCCCAGAACTTGACCCGACCAGACTTATCAAGAGAGACGATGACGGAGTCGTCCTGACTGAAGGTGAAGTCCTTGCCGGCCTTACCAGTGTTGATCTTCAGAGAGCACTGCTTGGCAAGGGTTTCAGTGTCGACAACGCGGTCGTGACCTGGCTTGAACAAGTTGTTCTGAAGAATGTACGAAGGCCAGATGAGGTTGATGGACTTGCCGCGACCGACGGCGAAGTATTCGGGGTGAATTGTTGAAGTGCGAGCACGAGTCTTGAGAACACCACCAGGGGCGTCACCCTCCTGGGAGCTCATGGGAGGTAGGGCAAAACCATACTGCTCCATGTGAGCATCCTCAATGTGATCCTTTTCGCCGTCACGAATCTGAACCCAGTAGACGGTACCGCTGATGCCAGTACCGATAATGGCCTCACGGTGGGCGCCGTCATGGTCAGATGGGGTGACAGACATAGCGACGTTGAAAATTCGATCCTTAGTATCGGTAAAGATCTTAGCGTCCTTGCCATCCTCCTGTCGAATGACACGCAGACCACCCTGCTTAGACATGCCATAGGCCATGTAGTTCTCAGTGGCCGTGTACAGGTTGCGGTCGATTTGATCAAACTCCTTCTTGAGTCGGGCGATATCCATGATGGTGTCGTCGCGGAACAAGGGTCGTGGTTCAGTTCCCTCCTCCTGAAGAGTGATGGAGATCCAGGGCTTCATAGGGAA
This sequence comes from Fusarium sp. NFCCI 5145, assembly GCA_033439405.1. Classification (NCBI taxonomy): domain Eukaryota; kingdom Fungi; phylum Ascomycota; class Sordariomycetes; order Hypocreales; family Nectriaceae; genus Fusarium; species Fusarium sp. NFCCI 5145. The sequence goes on from JAWDHB010000457.1 coordinate 121,947, forward strand.
GTTAAAGACCTTTACGGGAGGAGTCTCCTTCTCTTCAATGACGACAATCTCATCCTGGTCAGCACTCTCCCAGCTCTCAGCAACACCTTGAGCAGCCTCATCAATAATTTCGCGAACAGTGTCGGCGACATCGGATGGAAGAGCGTCCTCAAGGACTCCCTCGTTATCACTGCGATCGAGCTCAGCCTGGATAGCCTGTGCGGCAATCTGAGCACTGTCCTCAAATTCCTTCTCGGACTTTGCGTTGAGCATATCGTCCAGGTCCTCGGCGATTTCAGCCTGGGCCCGTTCGTGCTCCGCGCGCTCAAGTGCCTCACGAGCGTCGTGATCAGCCTGCTCAGCAATGTCCTCGACAGCCTCGGCAACGGTCTCCTTTGCGGCTGAACCGTGGTTCTCGAATTCGGAGGTTGGGGGGGTGCCCTGCTGCGCTGATGGGTGAGACTGAAGGGATGAGGTGCGAGCCGCCTTGCGACGGATCTGATGGGGTGAAGTGGGGAGAGCAGCTCGGTCACTGCCAGCGCCGACTGAATGGTCAGGGCGGGAGTGATGCGAGTGGTAGGAATGGTGCGAAGCAGCTGGTGAGTCCTTCTTCAGAATCTGGAAAGGAAGGCCAGTAGGCGACTGGGCAGCGTGGCTATGGCTCTGGCTTTGAGGAGACGACTGAGCAAGGTTTCCCAGAAGTTGCTGGAAAAGAGCCGATGTATCAGTCTGATGATCCTGGGAAGCAGGGTTGTAAGGTTCGGAAGCATTCGAGGGAGCGTGCGAGCCAGCATAGGAACCGACCGAGCGGTGCTGTTGGTTCGAGAACTGGCTGCCATGAGCGTGCTGGTGCTGGCCATACTGAGACTGGTAACCACCAGAGTAACGGGCAGGTTCAGCAGGAGCCATCTCGGGAGACTGGGGCGTAAGGTTAATAGAGCGCGTAGTCTCGGTCAGCGACGACTGCTGCTGGTCGCCCTGGCTAGGCTTAGGGCGATTCAGAAGATTGAGCAGATAAGAGCGCGTATCGGCCGGAGGAGAACCATTTCCAAAAGGTTGCTGTGGAAGCGGCGGCTGCTGCTGCTGCTTCGGCTCCTCAGGTTCGTGGGCGCCTCGCATAAGGGCGGCCAAGAGACCGGTCGGATCAGCAGACGAAGGAGCGGGCTGATGAATCTGAGCAGGAAGAGGGCTCTGGATGATTCCTCGACCCTGTTGAGCATGCTGCTGGAACTGGTTGAATTGGTGAAGCTGATGGTCCGTCAACTGCGAGTGCAGCTGCTCGGGAGAATCAGGTTCCTGCTGCAGCTCTTGGGCTTGCTGCGCCGACTGCTGTTGCTGCTGCTGCTGGATATGAGCCTGGGCACGGTTCTGAGCAGCTTGGCTCTGCAGCTGGGAGCCACCTGAGCCACTGAACTTGAGAAGGTTCAGCAGGTTAGCAGTGCGATCCGAGTTATTGGAAGGCATGCTCATGTTGTTGACAGGCGGCGTAGGCGCCGGAGGCATGTCGAGATTATCCATGGCGACAAGCCTAGGGGAGCGGGTGCGGTTGCGGACTCGAAAAGAGCTACCGCGTTCTTGTTGTGATTAAATTTGAAGATGATTCAGAGATGATGGAAAAGCGGCCAAGGGAAGCGGAGACGGGACGAAAGCAAAGCAAACGGGCCGAACAGATTCCGAGAGGACGCCAAGAGGAAAGATGAAAGGGGACGATGAGAGAGGAAAATGAATAAAAAGAGAACAGGATGATAGAATAGAAGGAAGTTGATGCGATTCTATGTATCTTTATTATTCTCTTTCAATGATGAGGTGGAATTGAAGGTGAAGGTGAAGGTGGTTGACGTGGGGTGGGAAAAAAACAAAAGTCGCGAACGATGATGACGGTGAAGTAAGGTAAGGCAAGGCAAGGCAAAGCAGTGGCTGGTAAGGTAAGGTACTGTAGCGGTAACGGCAGTGGTGCGGTACCTCAGCTAGCTGGAGGCTAAAGCCAGTACAGTACCTTGGAGCGGAAGTTTGTGTGAGGGAGCAAAGAAAACTATGACAAGCAATTATCTGTGCGCTTTTGCTAGTGTTTGAGGCGGCCTCAGGAAACAGAGTTGCTCAGTAACTTTTTCTTTAGGGTGATGATGGGTTGATCCGATAGCAGCCCAAGCTCGAAGCACCAATGCGTGTTGTCTGTTGGCTTGCCAGTGGAAGCACGCACGTTGCCTGCCCAATGCTACAGGTGCAGTGCAGTGCAGTGCAATGCAATGCGATGTTGAGGTGACGGGAGGGAATGGATGGGCAAGGTGTTTCCACCTCACTATTCCCCGATTGCAAGGTAACACGCGGAGCTACTTTAGACTAAGGTACCTGAAGGGAGCTAGACAGTGACGTGGTTGATTGGGGCTGGTTGGTTGTTCTGAGTATGTGTGAGGTGTTGTTGGTACCTCAGAATATCAGTCTGATTTCGGATGACACCGCTTGATGATATAAAATATGTATTACACGACGAGAAGAACAAAGAGGATTAAACTTGTCATTGTTTCGAGTTCTAAATGTTGAATCATCAATGGCATCAATGGCATCGAATAACTTCAAGGTGGCTGATGCAATGTAATAGACCTCCACCCGGAATATGCTGCTGGAGGAACCGGTTCGGCTAGGTATTGGTCGCATAGCGCCCAGACTGCCAGCTGTCAAGTCACCGCCTCTTCAAGTTCTATTGGACAAGCATGAATTCCAGATCGCAAGACATTGTGCTTCATTGGTGACTCATAGTCGATGAAAGCAGCCTGAGATTCGGTTCGAGCCTGAAGGAACTGATATCCTGGGTTTGCATATGCAGCTGCAGACCCAATTTGCAGCTGATTGTGTCTCAACGTTGAAGAAGTTCTGAGACCAGCCTTTCTTTTCTTTTCTCAATCGACAACCATATCATGTCGATCTGCCGCCTCGACTCGATATTACATAATCGAGATTTTTGACGATTCCGATGTCGCAATAAAACCCCAGCCAGGCCAGCCAGGTTGATGGCTGTTGTTTGATGAGCGGATCGTTGTTATTTCCACTAGACTCGTAGAATGTTGTATTAGAACTAAACTTAGTACCTACCTTACTACGTAGTACCTTAGTCAAGACCAGCTTTATGGACCTGATATATATTCTCTACCTCAACAATTCAGTTGACCATGACACGATATGTCATTTCGTCGACGTATGGTCTATCAGTGTAAAGTTGACAGGCAAAGATTCCTGAATTGTAGACTACAATTTCGGTAGCTTGAGATCTGTTTCGTGTCGGTCATTGATATTGGCCAAGAAGCATTGTCTCGAGCTCATCGCACGCGAATAAGCGCCCAGCCTCAACCAGATCATTACAAACAAGAAATAGGTACCATGCCCTAACAAAATAGGAGCCGGTTCACGAGTCACTCGTACCTTTCAAAGAACTAAAGCTCTATCAGAAACTGAATAAAAGAAGCAATAGGTTATACCATCAAAACCACAACCATCTCGCCAACCAATCCCATGATATCAATACCTAACCCAGAGCCTCAACACACACTAAGCCCAATCCAGCCTCCCCCCATATTCACCCTCGAAAACGACGTAACGCCTTAAACCGCCACCAAACCTGTCTGTCCCCATCCATCCACCAGTCTTCAACTTCCTCCATCCCCATGCGCCCGCGCGCAGCCGCAACCCCAGAATCACGATTATACGCCATTTTCAACATATATTTCTCTCTTTTACACTGACAGGACAGTGCACATCTCCGGCATATACTCCTTTCGTTCAGCGCATCCTTGCCCAACATGTTTTGTCTTCGCAGGTGATACATAACACCTTTTCCCACTATCACATCTTCAACTAACTCCTTTCCAGTTGGCTTCCTCTCCTATTTATCCCTACAAACGCCTCGCCCGCCTTTATATTCCTCTTCTTCATCTGCACCTACTTCCTCAACCGACCCTGCGTGTACTGCTCCATCCTCCTCCTTATCCTCTTCTTGACCTCGTGCAACTGGTCCGACCGATGCTTCTTCGACTTTGGCAGTAACTGGTTCCTCCCTCGCCCAGGAACTTTGAATCATCTACCCCCTGATGAAACTGTAGAGGCGTCATTCAATTCGACCGCCTTCGAAATGGCCAACACTACGGTCGCGGCTATTATAAAATCTGCTAGCGATGATCTGGCCGCGAGGAGAGCCGAGTGGTCGGGCTTGGGGATCGAGTGGCTCAGAAATCTGCTGGGTAAGAGGGAATGGAGGATTGATTGTATGGATATCTACATTCGGCTATGAACAGCCTTGCGAGACCTACCTAGAAGGGGAGTTGTTTATACCGTGGCTTAATGAGACGTATATTCTGGAGGCGCGCAAAGTATTGAACACTTGGTAGACCCTATACGAATATTATCATAATAAAGCGTTAGCGCAGTCTAACTTCTTCACGCGAATCAGAGTCATCAGGAATCTTTTAAGCATAACGTGTCTATTCTCATCATATTGACTAAGGTAGTCCCATAACAGGTTCCCGATTATGTACCCTTCATGCATCATTCAAACTATCATTGCACTAAACGACATGTGTATCCCTCATTTTCATCAAAAACGAAAGCGTCCTAGGTATATCCTTCGTAGCAACTTACATTAAGGCATGTAAAACATTGCATCGCTCGCAAAATTTCTTACAGCTCGTCAGCCTCTTCCGAAGGCTCCGCCTCTTGTTCGGTGGCTTCCTCATTAGAGCCCAAAACCTCCGGGGCGGCAGACTCAGAAGTGGCCTCAATACTGGGTTCAACAGCATCAGCCTCCTGCTCAGCATCACCAAGAGGCTCGTCATCAGGCGACACAGTCTCCTGGGCAGCTTCCTCTTCTTCCTCAACAGGCTTGGCCTCTTCAGATGGGAGAATGGATTCTTCCGCGAGCAATGACTCTTCCGAAGCCGCCTCCTCATCGTGAGAGGCTTCCGAGTCTTCACCAACCTCCTCTGCCTTTGGTGCCACGCTCTCTTCAGCCTTTTCCTCCTCCTCGGCCTCCTCAGCCTCTGTTCCCTGAGAGGGAATATCGGTCGCATACTCGGTAATCTTGACAGTAGCAGTCTCAACAGCCGTCACTGTCTCAACGACACGAACGATGCGCTCCGAACAGATCGCTTCCTTCTCAGTCTCGGCCGACTCAGCAGCGGGTGCAGCCTCCAGTTGTCGAGGCCACTCCTCAGCTCCATCATCTCCATGCGAGGGGGCCGAACAAGAAGCGCACGGGTCAACAGATCCAGTAGAGCTGCCGGCAACCATAGCCTTGCCGTCAATGGCCTGCTGCTCCTCGACATCCTTCTCCTCGGCAGTATCTTCAACAAAAACACGCTTCTCGGGGATATCAGTCTCAGGCTTGTTCTCCTCCTCAAAAGCAGCAATCTGCTTGACCGCCTCGGTCGGTACGCTTATGGCATGCGTCACTGTGACAGTAGGGATTTCTACGTTCCTGACAACGGTCTGGAAAGTCCTAGGATCCTGCTGGGGACCTGGGCCTCCGCGGATAGCGAGGAGTAGAATGAGAACGCTCAGTAAGCCGATCAAGATGTTTTTCTTATCTTGCACAGCTACACGAGCTGACTCAGCCAACAACTCTGGCAAGGTCGCATTCTTCATTGCCTGGCGACGTTCCTCGGCGGTGGGTTCTCGAGGGGCGGTATGCGTATAGTCGGGAGCATGGGTGCTGGTGGAGGGGTGGCTGCGCTCAGCATAATGCTGTTCATGGTGCTGTGGTTGTTGTTCGTGGAAGGATCGCTGGGATTCTTGATGATGCTTTTCGGAAGCAGGAGGAGAGTCTCCATAAATCTCCCTGAGCCTCTCCTCGTCTCTCCTCAGACGCTCCGCCTCCTCATCCTTGGAGTCGGCAGGGCCCTCGGGAGCAATGGATGGTTCCTCAGGAGCAATAGACGAATCCTCCGCCGACAAGTGACTATCTTCAACGTGAGAGGGTTCAGCACTTCGTGCTTCCTCTGCCAAACTCCTCTCGCGCTCTTCCTGGAGATGGTCATCAATATCCTTCTCAAGCTCCTCAAAGGATCGGCTCTTGTCGTCATCAGCGTGCGCAGCAAAAGACTCCTCAACATCAGCAGGTTCCTTGATGGATTCCTTGGTGACGTCGGCAGAATACTGAGTGTCGTTCGCGATGTGGCTTTGGTCGTGGTCTTTGGTTGTGTCGTGAATAGATGCTTCGCGAACCTCTGAGACATCACGGAGAGATTCGTCGTGATGCGAAGGTTCGTGAAGTGGCTCATGGTGTACCGACTTCTCACGAACAGACTCCGCGGCAAGCGACTTGTCGTAGTGAGACTCGTCCTGATGAGATGCATCATGATGAGAAGTGTCGTGGTCCTCTAAGCGTGACTTTCCTTCACTCAGATGGCTGATATCCTCAACATGGTTGCGAGACTCTCCCCGTCTCCTAGACAGGCGTCCACGCTCCCTCTCCTCAAACTCTCGCTGTTCCTCGTCCAGCCTGATATACCTTTCCTCCTCTTCAGCCTCCCTCATAGCCAACTCTCTCTCCTGATCAGCCTCCAGGGACACAAGCTCATGTTGCGATACTGCATCAACAAGAGGCTCGAGCTCAACGTCGACCCGCTCCATCTCCTTCCAGCAAGCCTCCCAGGCACCACCACGGATCAGGCCGTTGCTGGCATATACCTTGACACGGAAGACCTTTTCACGACCTAGTGACTCGTAGCTGATATCCGACTTACAAGTCTTGCACCAGTGAGAAGGTTGTGGTTGAGAGCGACGGCTTGATCGACGCTTCTCATAGTCTTCGTCATCATAGTCCTCCTCCGAACTACCTTCTTCCGAGTCCTCCATGGTCATCTCGTTAGAGGGGCCAAGATAATGGCCACACTCCAAGATACGAGCCCGGCGCCTCATGGGAAGCTCCAGTGCATCCAACAGCCTTTCTTCAAGAACCTCATAGTCGTTCTGTGGATGGGGCAGTAGGATACCACGCTCAACAGTAGTATCTCCCATGCGATCTTGTAATAGTCGCCAGGCATCTCGGATAGCTTTGCACTCCTTGCTCAGGTCATCTGCGTCTGAGTTCTCAAGCACGTCACCCCAGGGCCACCGGAGCGGAAGTAATGTGACATGAAGAAGGACAAGAGGGGGCGTAGATCGCTTAAAACGAGGTGGTGTCTTCTTGGGTGAATATTGCTCCGACAAGCGAGGAGAGCCCAGTCTAGACGCACTGAGAGGCGCCCGTCGGTTAGATCGGGGAGAACCAATTGTTGAACCTGGAGGCGATGTCAACTGCATGGCCTTGACGGAGGAAGGTGATCGGAAGGCAGGTCGGGGATTTCCTCGAATAGTAGGGATAAAGTCTTCCTCTTCTCTGTCATACTCTGAGAAACCAGAAATGCCAGAAACACCTGAGACACGAGGCGACCTGGTCATCCGCGACATGGCATCCTGAGCTTTTCTTTGATCGGTCTCTGAGACAGATCCCATTGAGCTTCGAGGACTTCGGTCACTAAAAACGTCGTCCTCGTGCTCGTGGTGGGAGCTATTCTCAGCGGCCTCGTCTACACCGCCCCTCATACCAGCAGTCGACATATGGGCGGACTTGCGAGTACTAACAGACTCGGAGTGAGAGATATAACCTGTGTCGTCTGTTCCGGCGTAGCTACCCAAAGACCCACGCTTCTCGTGGTTGTCAATCTGTGAGGCGATATCACGAGCAACTCCTTTAAGAGCTTCAGAGCGACCAGAGTGTCGACGGTCTGAATATTCAGATCCTGAAGAACCAGAAGACTCACGTCGAGACCCCGAGTTGTCTGATTCGGACTCGGAGAAATGTCTTTCTTCGTTGGCCTCAGCAGGTTCTTCGACCTCAGCTTCGGCAGATTTGGCTTTATCTTCCTGGATAGGCTCGTCCTCCTTGGGGTCCTGAGCGGTGGGGTCCTGGACTGGAATGTCCTCGGTGGGGATATCTGCTGAAGGGGCGTCCTCAATTGGGGTATCCGCAGGAGTGTTCTCGGTAGTAGTGGCGTCTTCGACAGGGGTAGGTTGTTCCTTGTCGTTATCGTCTAAAGAGGACTCCTCAGCTAGTGTATCGGCTTTGGCTTCAGCTGCAGGTTGTACTGTCTCGTCTTCTTCTGCTTCTGAATCTGAATCAGAATCCGAACCTGTTTGCTCAATTGGCTCTTCTGTTTTTTCTTCGGTGTCGATCTGAGCTTCGGCTTCCTCTTTTAGCTCAGCTTCAGGCTCTGGCTCAGCAGCCTCTGGGTTAGGTTGTGCCTTGGCCTCCTCAGTGTGCTCAGTTTCTTCCGGTATAGAAGTAGATTTGTCGTCTTCTTTGGCTTCAACCGTAGCCTCGGCCTTGGTTTCAGCTGTCGAGTCGGTGTGGCTTGCTGTATCAATATCGGTATCAAGGTCCTTGATGGAATCGTTCTTTGTGTCGTGGTCGGTATTCACTTCCACCTTTGGCTCCTCGGGGGCCTTGTTATCGTTATCGTCCATAGGATCGCTCAAGCACGAAGGATCAACGTGTATGTCAAAATCGAGGTCCTCGGCCCTATTGCGTCTGGGCATCTGAGGACGGAGGGGAAGCGGTCTGGCTTTTTCGTATGGTGCCGCGAGTATTGCAGTGGCACACAGACGATAAGGTAGGATGGGGATAAAAAAGAAAAAGGATATAGAAGCGAGGAAGAAAGGAAGTCAAGGGGTCTTCCTGGAATCGTGCAGATATTAGTCTGAGGTTCCCCAAACGCCTGGTTTGTGTGGCAGCGGATGGTTGGTCGGGGGCGTTGGGACTGGCCCCGGCCTTTGTTTACATTTGTTGCTGGGTCGACGACACCTGTGGCCGTTGATCCCTGAGCGTAATGACGAGACAACAGTCGATAGCTGCAAACGGAAACTGGTTCACAATCATGAATTAAACTCGATAAAATTCTAGGAGTTTTATTGTCTAGTTTCCTTTGTCTTGGTTAACGAGATTGTAGCTCTTTTTGCTGGTATTCTCTCCATTGTATAGCAATCCGTAGCTCCTAGCTCTCCGTATTAGTGTAGACATTAGATGTTGGGGTGATGTCATCCAATTGGACCACGCTGGCATCCAGTCTAGACCACTACGATGCCCAGCAACGAACAATCCAATCCATGCTGTTTCTACTGTATCTGGAACACTATCACATCAGGCCATCAATATATGACACCTTTACATTTTGCTCATTTCTACGTAGTAGACTACTCAATCTTTGCTCTGCTGATGACTGACACCCCCACTATCATGGAAGTTTAGGGTAGCCTCCACTCCCAGGGAACGGCCCGCCGGGTCTAGGTGTGTTTCACTTACATAGATTGCCGCATTCCCCGACAACCAGAATAAATACACTGGAGTCTTGTGTTCCTATATCGATGCACAATTTCTCATGGTACCTGAAGATTGGCTGTTCGGGAGCAGTACCGAGGAGTGTGTGATACGAAGTACATGCTGCATGAGGGCGAGACACAATTGTTCTGATATTGGATAAAAGCAAAACTAAGTCTCAGAATGAATTGCAGTAAAACACTATCTGATGGTGTGACTGCGCTGTGATTGCTCTCGAGTTTGCCTGATGCCAATCTCTAAAGAAAACAAATGACTTCAATAAGAAAAGTTCGCAGTCTAGTCCCTGTGTTTCACAAGCATCTAATTGCTTCTTGAATAAGCGGCCCCAATCCATACAGAGTACGAATCTCAAAAGCATTACCCCCCCTAGGAGACATGCCCATAGTGCTGCTCAGAGGTGTATTATGCATTTGCCATACCGGATTCCAAGGTGAGTCCTCACCCCCAAAGTCTCTCCACGTACGCACTGTCACTGTCACCGAGGTCACATACACCGAAAACTCAGTACGACAATAGGGACACATCCCGTCCGTCTGGGTTCCACGGCTGGTGAATGCATCTCGAAGACACAGAAGAAATTCCTCGCAGGTGTGATCATCCAAGCCAAACATCCTTCTCGTATTTGGACAAAGGACCCAGTGCTTCTTCTCAAGGTCCCTCCACTTCAAGCGTTGGATAAAGTGCTGCCATAGTGATGTGTTGATGAACTGGTGTCCGCAGGCCCCAAATCTGGGGAACACTTGGTGCGAATTTCTATGATTCCAGTCATTGGGGAACTTCCACTGATTAAAAACCAGGTATCTTCCACCGACGAGTCTTGGATGAGATTGAAAGTGGCCTATACCTCCAGCCGTCTCGAGAGGGTACATTTGAAAGCCAATGACGAAAGCGGTCTTGTAGGGTTCCAGAAGAGCCCTGAGATGTTTCATCTGCTGGCGAGTCTTTTTCTTCAGCCGGCTGTACTTGAGGCTCATCTGAATATGCCTGTGGTCGATCATCAAGGCCCCCTCTTCGAAGCAGCTAATCGTTTTTATATCCCATCCTGGTTTGTGATAACGTGGCGGGCCTTTGGGCCATGGGTAGATGTCTCTCACTGTTATTGTCCGGAATCTTGGTCCTGAGTCAGATAGCCAAGTGTCAGGACGATCTCTGACGGCTAGGACCCAATACTCCTGTTGTTCCTTCATCGTATGCTGAGAAGACGGGATCCTGTCACAGGCCAATGAATTGTACGCGGTGCGGCAGGTTTCCAGAAGACACAACTGGCTGCAGACCGGGAGGTGTGAGTTTACCAGCAACAGAAGCTCAATGGGTAGGTTGAGAAGCAAACAATCTGCATTGACCTTTAGTGTTGAGTCCAGACTCTTGAGGCCGAACACCCGGCATATGAAATCCTTGATTTGATTCATCCTGAAATTGTGTATGGATGTTGGGTTGGTAAATGTGAGCATCGGTCAAGATAGATGAAGGGATGGTAAACAGTCACAGGAATGGGTTCTTATATATCAAAATGCATTATACTTCCGACTTTGTTCGATCAAATATTAACCTTTTCCTTGGGAAGTACGATAGAAAACGATAAGGTTAAGGAAAAAGAGCGCGCGCCATGCGCAAAGTTAAGGGAGATTGAGTGAAGAATGGTCGATAATACAGATGATTTAAAGTCATTTGAAAAAGCCTAGATATTCCAAGTCCAACCATGCTCCTCATGAGTTTGTCGTAGAACCTGGATAGCCTTGTTGTAGGCGCGATGCTTGACTTCACGCTTGACCACGACATCAGGGACTTAAAAGCTTCAGTATGATTGCACTTGACATAATGCTTAAGAACTAACCTTCTAAGTATCCATGAAATAATTCTTTCTCATGCATGATCTCCACTCTTTGAACTTCTCTTTTACCATCCTCTGTATTCACGCGATCTGCAAACTCAGTCTGCTCAGCCACCAGTATGTCGATACCAGGGACGACAAGAAGTATGTGCTGTGGAAGTGTCTCTGCTTTCGCTAGTACAGGGCTGAGTCTTGGATCCTCAAAGTGCTTCGCCCGAGCTGGTGCTGCATAAGAATCGAAAAGGGGCAAAAAGGGTTTTGCAGGATCGTTCTTGGGCATATTCTGCGGGTGAGGCTTCTCCCAGGGACTGAGACGGAAGTTAATAGCAGCGTAAAAAGTCGTGATGGCCTTGATAGCTGTGGGAGAGGGGGACTGGCAGCTCTCTTGCTGAGTGACTGCAATAGCCAGATTTCCTCCTGCAGAGAAACCACTCGTGGTCATCAGAGTTGGATCTGCTCCCCATCTCTCTTCAGCGTTCTCCTGCAACCACTTGATAGTCGCATCAGCATCATCAATAGCCGCCGGAAACACATGCTCTGGCGCTACACGGTAGTCCACGTCCAGAACCACAGCCCCTGTTTCTTCTGATACCAACTGATCAAAGTAAGCATGACCCTCTGGCAAGCCACCCATGAAAGCACCAGCGTGGAAGTTAACGTGAAGCGGTCTCAGGGCCCTGCCTCTACCCACACCAGCAGCCTTGAAGACCAGAGCTCGAACATACCGACCTTGGGTGATAGGAAGGTATTCAACAGTGTAGGTGCGAAATAAAAGACAGGGTATTGTTGCAATGGAGTATGTTAGGAGAGCGGCAGGTTGAAAGACTAGTAACCTCCAGCGCAAGGTCCAAGGGATGTTTCGATAGAAAATGGCCACGAGACTGGGCCGAAACCATGCATACAGGTGATGGAGGATGCTGGAAACCATACTCTATATTGATTTATGGTGTACTACTGCGGTCAGAATTAGCATTGAGAGAATAACATAGGTTTGAGAGATATGAATGAGGCTGAAAATAAAAAGGATAAAGACTGGGCTGGGCTGTTGGCTGTAAGCGGCCCAACATCGCACCGATTAAAGCAAAGCCAATCAACAACCACATGCCAAGTCGAGAAGAACATGTTATTGACTATGATCAGTGAATCTATTGTTTAGCTTTATTGAGTTCCGAAGATAAGACTAAGGTCTAGGTAAGGTTTCCTAAGTTTAGACTAACACAGTTCATAACTTCTCACTCTAATCTTAAGTGAATTTTGATAACCATTCCATATCACAACTCAAACAATCAGAGTTTCAAATAAAGCCACTCATCATGTAATCAATGTTTAACTTCCTGCAAGTAATCTAAATCCTAGCCGCCACTCAAGCAGTCGTTATCAACAAGCATCCCTATCCCTGCAGTTGCATTCAAGCGACCCGACCTTTCGGGTCATAAAAATTAAGCATAAATAAACCTTCCTAAAAACAATAAAGTCAAATGTGCGTCCAAGTTGCTTTTCGCCAGTCAGTCCCTAGAGAGTGTGGAAAATATAATCGCTTGGTTGTCAAGGCACGTCAATTTCCTGCCACAAAGCTTTACTGTAACTATACTATCCCAAGATATATCCATAAATACAAATAACCCTGAGTACTCCGTATGCTCGTATATCCTAAGACAGACCCTTATAGCCGCCCATCCCAAGCTCAAGAACGCCATGCCACGCTATGTCAAATTTCCATATCCCAACTCCATCCACCTGGCCAAGTCACACCCGTGTTGACTCATCCAAAGATGACCATTAAAGAAGCTTAAAATATTGGTTCCACCTATGGTTCTTCAGCCACAGGCCGTGGATGCTCCAGTGGCACATTTTGCTGTTGATTATTTGAGTGTGAACCTCGTGTGCCTGGTCGATGACTGTCCGTTTGACCCACGAGGTGTTCGCTTGGCCCGTAAAATCCATGCATCTCTTCGTTGACGATACTGAGATTGCTCTGACCCAATGAATCGCTTCGCATTCGTGGCCCAGCCGACTGGCGTTGAATAACAGGAGGGCGGTTCGGGACACTGGCAATACTACCAGAGGATCGTCGCCGTTCGTCCCTTGGAAATGCCACGGACGATGGAGAGCTGGGTAGTTCTGGTATATAGGATCTTGCTTCTAGCTCCGCCGTGGGATAAGCACCAGTCATCACTCCCGGGCTGCCATCAGACCCTTCGGAAGCATTGCTGTAGTTTCGAACATGAGTATAAGTCCCATGTGAATCCGTGCTCGATCGGTTCCTTGTTGATCCCGTGAATCTAGAAACCTGACTCATCCGTTGTTGGTCGCCTGCTGCTACAGCGCTGAAATAATCGTCCCGATTGCCCATCGCGTCAAAACTGGCATGCCTGCTTGTGTTACCACTTCCCGGTACTGCATGATACCCGTTTGCACCAGGCGTAGGGTCGTTAGAACTTTGATCAGGGCTGGCGAGGCCGAATGGCGAGGTTGCTGCTGAATCAGGCCCGGGGTTCCTCGGTCGGGGAGGTATCATTGAAGGGTGCATCAAAGGATAGGAGCTCAACTCATCAACTTCGGAATCTGCCGTCTTGAACTCTTTCGTCTGCCGAGTCTGGCTATTGGAACCATTGGATTTGTCAGATGCCTTTGGTGTACTGACAGCAGCAACAACTTTGTTCAAATGGCGAATGATAATAAATGCCGCCACCAATACGATGATTAGAAAAGCCACAGAGCCTGCAATAATGCCAGCTAATGCGCCAGTTGAAAGACCTCCCTTGTTATCATCATTGTTGTCAGATAAATTCGTCGGGCTGACCTTGGGAATCGAAGAAGGAAAGTATTTGAGAACTGCCTGGTCATTATCCTCGCCTGCGTTCACTGTTGGAAGAGCCGTAGGAGCCGTTGGAGTTTCAACCGTCACGGCTGTCGTCTTAAAGGTCGTTTTCTCCCCCCTTATCGTCGTTGTAATGACCATGGTACTTGTGACGGTGACAGGGTCGGAAGAGTAACACTGATTCACACCGCAAGCCATTCCGTTGGGGCAGCATCCGTAGCTCAGTGATGATGGACACAGGTATTGGCTGGCTGGGCATCCGTATGTATAAGCTGATCCTGAAGGTGGTACGCAATTATCGGCAGTTTCACACAGATAACCGTCCGGACAACAGCCTCCTACTACATGTAAGTTTTATCCAACAAGGAACTTGGATTTCCAGAGTACGAACCTCCATAGACCGGGGCGCAAACATGCCAACCGATCTTAGTTCCACATGTCGAAGGTCCCTTGGTTGTCGCTTGACAGCTCTCTTTGGCGCAATCGTAGTTTTCGGGGCAGCATCCCCCGTTCAGACTCGCCGGGCATAACTTCATACTCGTACCACATTGCTGTTCGGCTCGGCGACCAAGGCCCGCTGGCTGTGTGATTTGCGCCTCCTTCTCAATACGATGAACGCCATCATGTCTTCTGTAGTCGGCCGCCTCAATACCTGAAGCCCAAAATGCAGCAACCAAAGAGGCGACGTAAAAGCTACACCCCCAGTTCCTCATCTTGCGCGACCATGGAACTGAGGGGAAATGCGATAGCGGATCGAGTGTGATTTCGTTCAGCGGTGGGGGGCGTCGATCATGAGCGGCGAAATGCGACGCGGGTAAATTAAGTGCAGCTTCTACAGGGAGGTTGTCGCAAATCCACGGATATTATCTGATTGATAGTCGCGGGTTCACAACGATCACGGATCGGTTCGAGGTAAGATCACCGTGAGGTTGGAGTCGAATATTCAGCCGTTTCGCAATAAAATGATCACAAATTGTGAAGAGGGAAGAAAAGGAGAAAAGAGTCAGACAAAATAGAGAGTGTCCCAATGTCAGCAACGGAGGCCTTGGAGGCTTGTCAAGAGCCGGGGTCTGAGATGCTACGCCACGAGTGAGCAGTAATTGCTTCACTCATGCCAGCGATCTGTAGGGCTGAGCGAAAAGCCCACTGAAACCGACTGAACGGGTCTCTCTGGTTGGATGGTCAACAACCCAAGCGCGCAGCACTGGTAAGGTTGCAAGAAATAGCTCCTCTCTTGGTTAATTATCGTGGACCCAGCGTGGAGACTATGCCAGCTGGTGAAATGAAGACGGTAAGAAGGTTGACGAGGAGCGACAATAAGAATGCCCTACGGATAAGCAATAATGGGTATGACACGCGGCTCACTTTCTCTCGCAGTGGCAGCTCGAGCTGAAACCGAATAGCATATCATAGGCCAAGAGCTTCAAGAGGATCGATCGGTGACAGAGCTATGTGAGACACACCAAATGTGCGGCATTACCTTGTAGCTCGTCATCTCGGCCAGCGTCCTCGGGACGCAACTCATGGGATTCGCTGAGAGCACCGCCCCGGTAGCTCAAGAGCGAAGCCCCCTTGCTGCTCTATTTCTATACATACCATCCCCCAAGACGAATGCTGTGTCTCTTCATCGCACGATTGGCCGGTGGTAGAAAACTCAAGCTTTTAGTGGCCGACTGTGGACGGAGACCGCATTGTTTGGAAGCATGGCGCGCTCAAGTGCATTGGCGTTGCTACCGTGGCAGCCATTCAACGGTCTTGTCCGTCTGACAAGCAGACAAGGCCACGAATCAAGTGTCATCTTTCGAGAAGGGAACCCTGTCGATAACGACAGAAGTTCATCCAAATCGCTGGGGATTGGGGGCCGAGACCTTCTTTGGCGGAGCGGAGGCATATGTGTGATACTTAATACTTGGACGAATAAAAGCCGTAGGAGCGTTAACAAAATGGAAGATGGTTTTGACGTTGTGTCGTCAGGTGACTAACATGTGAGTCCAAAAGGCATTCTTCAATTTTCAAGGTCAGGAATGCCTCGCGGGATCGCATCATAGTGTCATAGAAAACCCCCGACAAGCGATGCGCTTAGGTAGTCCTAGTCAAAATTTTCCCTGTCGCAAGAGCATCATGCTGGCTAGGTTGGGGGTTGACTGTTTCTAAGCGGTCAACCTCTAGTAGCCTTATGATCTTCAACTAACGCAACAGAATGACATCCAGCAATGAATTTGGCGGTCAGACGGGGCATCTGTTGAAACTTCGCTGGCTCGGTTGAAAGGACTGTCAATATCGTGAGGTAACGGCGGTTTATCCCAAAATAGATTCATTTAGTGAAGACGGGTAGGATAGGCTCGAGAGGCTCTGGCGTTTTGGGACTGAAGCAGTGGAGACGTAATTGGAGCCGATGTTAATAACGAAAGGATGTCCGAGATGCTACGGACCTCGGTTCGCTGTAGAAAATGATGAAGGCAAGAGACGTCTACTGCATTTTCGTGACTATGAGAAATCGCAGCGAGACATTATTGCCTATGTGCAAAGATTTGCAAAGATTAGCAAACTGCCCCTTGAAATCGTTGGCTCAGAGAGGTAAAGTATGGCCCCTAACGACCAAAGTTGACAGTTGGATTGGTTGGCCCATCAGATCATAAGATTGAAGTGTCAACAACATGGGAATCAGAGAGCAGCATCATCAATGATCAGCCCAGATCGCGCGCAAGTGTTGACTCTTCCCCACTGGCTAAATGCTTGTTCGAAGCCAGACCACCCCAGGCCTGGTGCGGATATCATGAAGTTGAATCTCTTTCGTCTCTGTAAGCTCGTGGTCTTAGGCCTTGCTGATATCTGTCAAGGAATACCTAGAGTTATAGATGAGGTTAGGTAAAATTTGAGGAATTCCTATCATGCGATTCAAAGAGCTGTATCCCCCAAGTTTCACAGAGTTCGAAGAGATATTACATGGATGGTTGACAGTTAGGTATTCGTACAAGGTTGTGGAAGTGCCCAGCCGATGCCCGCTGCCAAGAATCGTTAGGTCTCTCTGGGTTCTGCAACGTTAGCTGCATGCCGGTGCTTCAGCAGCACCAGGGGCCAGTTCCCAGGCCAGAGCTGTCGTGGTCCCGTGGTCGAGATGGGCTGTATGGTTCACGATCGGTGGCTGCCGTTTGAGAAGTCTTGCCCATCAGCCTTCGATTTGCTTGGCATCCAAGGTTCAAGTCATTGGCGATATGAGGAGACGGATGCTTTCTAGAATTGGCAGGTACACGAACATGGCGAAATTCGTGTTGCTTTGCTCGTCTCACTCCAAGACACTCCAATCCTAGGCTATTTTAAAACATTGCCGATCAATGGGCGGAATAAGGGTCCATGAACTTTAATTTTCAGATGACTGATTCAGTCTGGTGTTCCTGCACAAGTGAATGGTCGTTCATAGTCGCCCCAAAACTCCATCAGGCATTAGGCCAGGCCGTGCAGTGCAGTGCAGTGTAGTGCAGAGCAGGCGGGGGTTGTTGATCACCCCTTGTTGTGATCTTCCTGATGATTCCCATTATCCAGAAGAGCGAAGATCTTAGACAGAGCCGATGCAACATTTAAACGGACGATACGGATAGGGTTGCGGCGTCCGGCAAAGCACGCGGGGGCGGGAACGGGTTTGGCGTCTGATGCTTTCAGTGGCTTTCTTGGCTTGGTAATTAGCCAGGTTTCTGGTTTGCCGCGCCTGTTAGAACTCGTTGCCCATCACCATTTGGACCTAAAGCGGCCGAGTGGCAGCCGGACAGTGCTGAATTAGCAGTCTCATTACCCCGGATTTTCCAGCTTGCCGGGGAAAAGAATGCCAGGGCCATGTGGTTGTGTTTGCCATCTTTGGAATTCTGCTTGAAGGATGCTGCAGGGACACGGTGTAGGTGCTCTACTCCGAATACCTGATTCAGTGTTGGAGAGCTGATGAGGGTGTGATTGATAACATTCTATCCATCCTGTCGATTCCAGAACTCTGCGAGTCGGGTTGGTTGGTGGCGTCCATCGGTTGAGGGTCCTCTTCCTGTAGGTAAAGACAGTCACCTGCTGCTAGCTGTTGAATGAACGGGGGTGGTGTGGGCTTGGGTATGTTTTGAGCCATACTGTCTTTGCACTGTGAGGCTAGGGACATTTTAGTGCTTTCACACAGTAAGAATTACTCGGTCTCCAATCCCCGGCTCTCCATCCCACCGCAAGAGCGAAGACAATGCCCCTGTAAATTCCTCCCATGGTCCCATTTCATGCCCCAAATCTCCAGCTCTCCGCATGCTTTAAGCTAGGAGCAACGGGATAAATTTCTTCAGGGCACGCACACTAGACTGCTCGCTCACATCTGCGGCGCCCGTAACCCCGCAAGCTAGCAGAAGGTATAGGCAGGTCGCTTTACCCAGACTTGGGAAAGTGTCAAGACAAGGGCCGGGGATCCATGATGGTCTTGGGATGTCTAAAGCTCACGATGGTGTGTGGTGACGGCCAAGGCAAGGTCCTTATGTTAGACGGTTGACGGTAGACCGAACCATGACGCCCCGGACACGCACGAGGCATCAATTTTGATCCCTTCCATTTCTTCTTTTCCCCTTCTCTCCCCCCCTCCTTTTGAGTCCCTCCTGACCTCAGATCTTGACTTATATTTTGGCTATTCTCTTGCGATCTGACCATATCGTCATATTTCACCCAACCCAACCTAACTTTAGCGAGTCTTGGATTAAATATCCATCGTCAACCTCCCGCCTCCGCATCCAATTCCTCCCCAGATCCTCGGCCTTTGGATTTTAGTTCCCCCTCTCTTCCCCCCACCCATCAACGCAGATCGATCAGTTATTCGACTCCAGCAGAAAACTTGATCACCAAGTGCTTTGCTTTGCTTTGCTTCAGCACCTCAATTTTTATAGGAACACTCTGGGACTGAGATTGAAATACGACTGCAACGCTCGAAACGCCTTATCACCAATTTCACCGAAGCTCATGCAGCATCGACATTTTTTCTGGATGGAAACCGCATGATTGACTTTGTGATCCTTCGATCATCTATATTCGCCACCACATAACTGCCACCATGTTGCTGTATACCAGGCTTGCACCACCGAAGGTTCCCAAGAAACGCTCACGCGCAGGTATGTCAATTGTTCTTCTAGAAGCATTCTGTTCCACAGAGTTTTCTGCTCAGGGCGCACTGGCTAACTCGGACGTGATTGTCGTCACACAGGATGCAGTTATTGGTGAGTACATATATCCTGTTCTTATACTTCACCAGCAATTGACTAACAGTCTCTGACAGTAAAGAAAAGGTACACAGCTCACTCAACATGTGCAGTTGGTATCATATTGACTGACCTCCTACTGTAGAAAAAGAAATGTGATGAGATTCGACCTGCATGCGCTCGATGCCTAGAACGTGGCCAGGAGTGCGTTTACGAACCCGTCCGACCTCGTCAGAGGCGCAAGCGCGAGACAACTGTTCCCTGCTCGCCATTCGACTCCAATTCTTCCTCAAGCTCAGACAGGGCCACTCATGTTTTAGATGCCCATGCCACCGAATGGAACGACGACGCGCATGATAAATCAGCTGACGAAGATTCGCTCGACGACACTCCTGCTACCACTCAGGCGCCAACACTCAACACCTCTCTCGTCAACCGCACTGCCAGCATATCCACAAGTGACCCATCGGATTGGACATCTGCGGACCTTCCTATAATCTCACCACTCGACTCGGTCGATTTTCAATTGCCTCCATTTGAGGATCCCAAGTTTGTCATCCAGCATCTCGAGAATGAAGAGGAAGATATCCAGGAAATCGTTCGGCGGGAGTCCATCACCATAAATATCCCAACGACGACATATGCCAGCACTTATGCCGCAGCATATGCAAATCCTAGCCCTTCGCTGGCTATGATTGCGCCTGTTCCGATACAATCTCCTCGGCTCGAATTTTGCGCTCCAGTATTCTCAGAGTTCTCTGAGCGTACAAACCGACGGGCACTCGTGGATCATTTCTGCAACGTTCTATCTCATCTGATCGTCTTCCGCGAGGAGAGTGGCAATCCTTTCCAGCAGCTTGTTCTTCCCCTATGTCATGAGAGCCCCGCTGTCACCAATGCTGTCTACGCTTTGGCGAGTGCTCATCTTGAGTACCGCGGGGTTGAAAATGATGAGAAGAGTGTCTATTTCCACAACAGAGCCATTCAAGGTCTAGCTCGCTTGATTCAGAAGGGATCAGCCGCAAATCGGAATGAATTGTTGGCCGCTATCATGCTTTTGGTGTATTATGAAGTGGTAAGTGTTGGCAGTACAGAGGTCACACCCAGTGCTTGGACTGACGGTTTCGTAGCTTGTGCAAAAAGGACGATCCAATATCGTTGATGGCCATCTCAAAGGTGCCATGACTATCATGAGTAACAATGGAACCGCCACCGACCCTACAGGTGTCTTTTTGGAGAGGGTAAGTTCACGTTTGCCAGTGTAATGAGAAACTCACTAATGATATCTAGGCATTCCGTTTCTATGATGTGATTGCAGCACTATCGTTTGGCACTGCTCCTCTATCTAGTGCCCCCGGTACCAACTACCTCACGCCCTTCCCTCCTTTGGATTCTGGTGGTGCTACGTCGCCCCTTAACAGCGTCGACACTCTACTTGGCATGGCCACTTCTCTGTGGCCAATCATCCATCGACTCTCCAATCTTCTAGCACTCAAAGATCAACTTGACGTTGCTGTCACGAACGGAGAGGTTTCCAAGGTTGCGGTTCTTCGGACGGAATTCGAGACCTCAGCAACAGCCATTGAGGCAGCGCTGGAGGACTGGCATCCCGTGCTCCCCGAAAACTCGGTTCTGAATCAGAACCCCGAAGAACTGAGCGCCGAGCAGTCGGCAGAAAGGAGTCGCCTTCAGAGTATCCTCAGCAACGCTTTATCTTATCGCCACTCTGCCTTTGTGTATCTTTACCGCACGATCTACAGCTACCCAAGGAGACACCCACTCGTACAGCGCCATGCGCACATCAGCCTTACGCACTGCGTCGGAACTGTCAGCAATAGCGGTCCTATGAGTGCCCTTCTATGGCCGCTTTTTGTTGCAGCTTGTGAAGCCACTACGCTTGCCGATCGTGAACTTGCACGCCAGACATTCCTCGCTATTAACCGCCGGCAAGGCATGACGAATATCGACCGCGCCTGGACTATTGTACAGGAGGTCTGGCGACGTGCGGACAAGGCAGACATACAGCAACAGCAAGAAGAGGCGATGATGATGGGTGTCAGGAGCGGGGGTGATCTCTGGAGAAGAGTGAGTGCAGATATGGGCGTGACTATCGTTTTTGGATAAAGGAGAAAAGGTGAACAGGGATGAATGAATTCAAATGATAGCGACGACAGCGGATTGGCGATACCCGTTCAGCAATTATTCAGAGCTGGATACTCTTGGAGTTGAAAAGGAATGGGAAGCGTTGTGATATATGTATCATTTAGGAGGGCTGGAAGCACTTCCTGGTGTTGATTTATTTAAGGGTATTCTGCAAATGGGTTTGGGTGTGGTTATCTGATTGATTAGTTAACTGTAGATATATACTATATGAATACTACGAGTTGTATAAAATGGTCAACAAGTTAACAGAATCTTATAAGTCAGTCATAACATAGTATCACCTTGGGGCAAGGGGATACCTTCGAGTTTTGACCTGATGATCTCACAATTTTGTATCAACAATGGAAGCTGCCGGTTCCTTAACCCGCCCTCAGGGTCAAGGAAACCCCAGAAATCTAGCCCACTTGACGTCCTACTACGTAGTAGAGCAGCACTATTGACGCAGCCTGTTTAGTGGATCTCGATATTGTTCGCCACTTATTCAACAGGTTGAGAGCCATGTCTCGGTGCTGTGGGCGGTGCAGGATGATCTGCATTAAGTATGGCATTGGCGTTGAAGCGTCAGACTAAGGAGCTGGTGTTTGATAACTATACCAGACCATTGACAAATCAAGATAGTAACGTCAATGTTAAATGTCTTCCCCGCATTCTGGAATCAGGGTTTATCCATTTGCCGGCTTATTCGGGATGGCTGCGGGATCATGGGATTGACAACTGTCTAGTGGGCGTGGCGTGGGGTTAGCTCTCAGCATTCAACATGAAACAGCCAGATCATCTAGAGAAAAGAGTCGCCGATTTACGAGAAACCCAATTATACAAGGCGTGCGTTTGGCTTGGCGGATAGGCAGAGCCCCGCCTGTAGGAATAGGAATGTATATGGATGTGAGACACAGCATGCAAAGGTAGAAAATCATCGTCATAGGCTTTGTAGTTAAGTTGAGTTCCTTAAGAGGGGGCTGAAACGGGCCGTTGTTGGTTACAGTACAGTACAGTAGCAAGTCTAGTAAGTTTGGGGGCGACGGGTAAGAAAGGGGGAAACGGAAGAGAAAGAGGAGTTGGTGGAGGAGGATTGGTTGAGACGAATCCGTGGGAAAGAGCTGTGATGAATGGGAGTGGGATGGGAGGGGATGGGATTGAGGGAAAAGAGGAGAGGAGAGATCAAGGCTAATGATATTGCCACTGAGGGACTGATGTGACGATGTTGGCTCTTATGCCCAGTTTTGTTGTGTTGACATTGGCTGTGACGATACATAATATCTTGTCCTTTCTTTACTTATGCTTCTATTCTCCCAACTCTTATGACATATAGTCTATCAGTTAGGTTCCATTGTCTATGGATTGGAATAGGAGAAGGTTATTAAACTTGTAAGTTGAGTATTGCGTATGCGTATGGATGTGCTCTGATCACTTGAGCTTCGCTTTGCAGTTCTTGCTCTCCACATGAGCATTTACCCCACCTGCCTAAACACCATCCCCGTCCCCAGACCCGACTCCCTGTCGTCGTCCACTTTCGCAATCCTAATCCTTCCTCTCTTCTTGGCTAGTCAGTCCCAGCCCAACTCAACTTGCATTTACTTCCTTTCAACCTTTACCTACATTTGCCAAGTTACCTATATTTCTCCAGTAATTCCTAATTACTCAACTCTTCTTAATCCTTTCTTACGACGTCAATCTTCCATCCTTACTTATTCTTTTGACCCCAGGTCCTTGCCTGCTTGCCTAGTCTCAACCCCCGGTCAACCTCACGAGCCTCATCTTTGCCATCGCTTATTAGCTTCATGCTCCTGATTGTTTATAGATTATCAATCCCGAACATGCTACTTAGCCATTGATGCGCCATTGCCCAGCTCTAAAACCTTGTCGGATATTTTCGAATAGCGCCCAACTCTTCCCACAGAGCCTAAACCGAGTCGCAACATCTCCTGTCGCAATCGCATCCCTTGCATCTCCATTCCCCGAGGTTGCATTGCCTCGCCACCTGTTGCACATTCGCCCAACATCAACAGCCACAACCTGCAACAGGCCAGAAATATACGGAACCCCGCTGGTCAGCTTGTCCGTCACTCTTCATCAGTTTTCGGGTTGCTCAAACTCCCGTGCTCCATTGCGCCGGGCGCCCATCTCCAACCTCCGCTTCCGCGCCCAACTTCGCAACCCTAAGAGAAGCATCACCATGTTCTAGTCATGAGCACACACCCCAATACATTGGATTCGGTTCCGCCGCCACCGCGTCCGATTCGCTTTGTACATAATCAAGGACAACCGCCCTCGAAGCGCCGCCGGATCAACGCTGCGTGAGTATACTCCGGTTCACTACACTGTCTGGCTCGCAGTCATACAACGTGGTACAGCACCAGTCATATGTCTCTGTGCTCTTCGCCCCATTTGATCTTCCAGAATATCCTCGAATGCTCCTTCTTAAGTCAATTACCAGGTGCTAACCCCTTTGCGGCTCAGGTGTTTGACCTGTCGAAAACGAAAGACGAGATGCGCTGGCGAACGACCTGTCTGTTCTACCTGCACCAAGAATGGCCACCGATGTCTGGGGTATCCAGAGGAGGTAAAGAGGGAGGATTCAGAAAAGCCATCACCGTTGGATAGGCTGGGCCACGAACGAGACGAACATGAACTTCACCACGATGAGGATATCAAAGTTGAGAAGACTCCTGTATCAGTCCAGCACGCGCCCGACGAAGCCACTCCCCATACAGCTCCAGGGGCTACAATGTCGCTCGCAAATATGATCGATTCGCAGCTTGAGGAGCGCGAAACCCTAACTGCGACTGCGCACAACGGCCACCACCCTTCCTCCTTGGCCATTCAGAATACACCATCCCCCACGGCTGTGCGACGCTCGGAAAGCCATCGCGTCCCCTATTTTCGGTACTTCGGCCCAACCGCCATCGTACCTGGTTTCAAACAAATGGTTGTTTCTGTGCGCGACCGTCGGCGCTCAACTGCTGGTTCAATGGCTGGGACATCGCCTATATCAGCACACAGTGGAGTACAAGGAAGCAGTTCAGCTGTCAGCGATGTAGTTAACGAGGAGCTACCCACCTACGACCCCAACGATCCAGCCCCGGTCCACCCACTCATAATCAGTCTCATCAACACCTTCTTTGTGCACATGGGCTCTAGTTACCCATTCCTTCGACAGCCAAAGTTCCTGCGAATGGTGAAAGAAAAGAGAGTTGAACCTATACTCGTGGACTCGATATGCGCTTTGGCCGCCAGGTTCTCCGACTCGCCAGCTTTGACGAATGGGAACGACAAGATGCCAAGGATGGAACGAGGTGTAGTGTTTGCGCAAAGAGCTAGGCAAGCCACTGTCGATACGTTCCCATGCCCAACTGTTGGTGCTGTTCAAGCCTTACTTCTTATGGCATATGAGGGCTTTGGGGCGAGTCAGGACAGTGCTCTGTGGATGTATCTGGGCCTTGCTATTCGTATGGCTGTCGACTTGGGCTTACAGAAAGAGGTGGGAGTTCAGTATCACGGCGAGAAGGACGCTTTGTATTCTCAGAACTGGGGCCGTCATCCGGCTGACGAAGGAAATTCTGGGGCGAAATCAGGTGAATCGAGTCAATTGAACGCCGAGGAGCAAAAGGAGCTCGTTCAAGAACGGATGGATACACTTTGGGCAGTCTTTGTCCTTGACCGTGTCATCTCAGCAGGCACAGGGCGTCCTGTTACATTTCGAGACGACGATTTGGAACTCTCATTCCCAGAGCCTTTCATTGATCCAGCGACTGGCTGGCCAGCACCTTATCCGATCTTCCTCCAGATAATTAACCTCTACGGGCGTGTCTGCGATGTCCTCAATAAGATTCGCAATGCGCAGGATCTCACCAAGGAAACATGGGAAAAGCTTGGTGAGATGGAGCATGAGCTTACGAGACTCTACAAGGGCTGGGACTGGCGGCTGCAGTTCAACGTAAACAATTTCAAAGCATATCTGGGGGCAGGCCAGGGCACCACGTTCATCCTGCTGCATTTCTGGTTCCATGCCCTTTTCATCATCCTTCACCAGCCGACCCTCCTTACACCCTTCGCCGAGCTCCGCAGCGAGTTGCAACTCTTACCAGACAGTCGTGAGCTCAGTATGAGCAGCGCGAAAACAATTTGCGACATCTTGTCTTTTGCAGACTTGATCGATTCCAAGAGTTTTATTGGAAACCCCTTTGTTAGTCAGCCTATCTACATTGCGGCATGTGCCTTTGTCATGGAGTCGAGTGCCAATGCATCGAGTTCACCATCACGGGCCAACTCGCCGCCTGGCGAGCAGCATTCAGAGGCTGCAGGAGGCAACAAAGCTCGAGACGCAAAGTCCTCGAGACATTCCCTATTGGCTTCGGCAGCAAACCAGAATTACCAAAAGTGTTTTAACTCGCTACAGCAAGTCCAGATGTATTGGGGCGGTGCTACGTACATCATCACCGCGTTGGATCAAAGGGCCAAGGGGATCTGGGATTGCGAAACCTATACAGCGGAAGAGTACGAAAGTACAAAGGCACCTCACAAAAGAAGCAATGGGGCATTGAATAATCCGTTCCCCAAGTTTGAGAACAAAGCGTCACCAAGGATGTCAGGCCCGCCTATAGCATGGACATTGGCGGGAACGGCCAATTCACCAAACTCAAGTTTGACACTAATGTATCAAAACCGAGATTCGACATCACATACTGGAGCTCAGCCTCCTCAGCCGACACGAGCTCCCAGTACACCACCCGGTAATATGATATTTGATCCTATTCGACAAAGTCTACCAGATTCAACGAGCATGCTTGCGCCGACTTATCCCCAGCCTAACATTTCGGCTGTGCGGCAATCGTCCCGTCCAGTCATGCCCCGACGAACGTCGAACCTTTCAGCAACAAGTACCCAAACTCGTCCCACTGTTCAGTTTAATGGATTGCCCGAAGACTGTGAGACCAGTGACTTGTACACGCCTGGCTCTAGGTTCACTCCCACAAACCAACCATCTACTGGTTTTGATGCATACAGTGTCTCGCCGCCAACAGCGATGGCAGACAACGGAGTGAACCCAACGACGACTCTTTCAGGCGCAAACGGCATGTATTTTGGGCAGACCAGTTTCCCGTTCGCCATGCCGTGGGGAAGCATGGACGGCATCACGTTTGATAGTCAGGATATTGACATTGCTGCTCTGGGGTTGCAGCAATCAGACATGATGGGCCCTTGGTTAGACTATATACCTTCAGATGTGTTGGGTCTGTTTGAACATCAGCATCCACATATGGGTCAAGGCGGTCATTGATTTATCCGCCTGGTTTTCTAATAGACCTGAGTTCCATGTCGGTTCAGTTCGGATTTGGCCATGATGGCATGGTACATTTGCGAGGCGACTTTGGGTATGGAGATTCGGAGTTTTTGATGGGAGCAATAAAATAGGGCTGATATTCTGTACCAAAATTTCCCGAGTTCGAGCTTGGCGCAGGAGGTGTCGGACAGGAACTTGAGATTTATTATGATATGTTACTTTTGTACTTATAAAATATAGTATTTGTCCGTAAACAGTAGGCAAGCAATGTGGTAGTGGAGTGGGTTGAAGGTTATGCAGATCTGAAACGGGTGAAGAGATGGGACAAGACGATAAATGAAATGCCAGTAAACTTGATTGAATGTTAGTAGGCCGAGTCCATTTGAGCCCGGAAACCGTAGGAGCAAGCAGGTGTTTGTTGCAGGGCCACGACAGTCTGGAATGGATCAATCGGCATTCTACCTACCTACCCTAAGGGAGGTAATGCTAAGTTGATGAGTATATTCTTCATGCCAACTATTGGACAAAAATGTTCACATCTGTATGTATCGTACAAGGACCGTGCTGTCTACAACTTGGCTTTGGTATCTTTCAACCACTGCTCATACCAAACCTTTCCAAACTCCTTCCTCTCGCCCTCTCTGGTCTCCGCCTCCTGAAATCTCTTCTCATGTGCCTCCATAGCAGGTCCCTTCATGAACTCAACAAGCCCCGCATACATCTCTATCTTCAGTATGCCATAAACTCCTGACTTGCTCTTATCAAGGAGTTCCTTCTCTTTAACGAAGAGAAGAAGGTCATCAACGCCGTTTGGCGCAAGACCGTCGGCGATACCAGCTGCCAAGGCGTCCTCACCTGTGAAGCGCTTGGCTTCGAGGACGAGGCTGCGATAGACAGAGTGGGAGTACTTGATGCGGAAGAGAGCTGACATGGCGGGCTTGAGGGGTGCGCCGAAGACGAGCTCGTTGAGGCAGAGGAAGCCTCGTGGGGTGGGAGCTAGACGGTAGTCTTGGGCTGTGGCGAGCATAAGACCACCTGCGAAGGCATGGCCGTTCATAAGTGCCACTGTAGGCATTGGGTATCTAGCCAGTGACATTAGTATGAATAAATTATTGAGGGTACGCTATGAAATTGGTTAAACCATACGTCAAGAAGCGAGCCCAGACTTCATATAACAAAGGCCAGAAACCCTCAGTAGCAACAGCATGTTCAAGATCGAGCCCGTTACTGTAAAACTTTGGTATTCCAGAAGTAGTTGCTACAACGCCATGAGGATAACCAAACTCGATAATATCCAGGGCGTTGAGGAAGGCCTTGAGAACGGGTGTTGTTAGACGGTTGTCTGGTGGTGAGAGAAGCGTAAGCAGGTAGACTCTTGGCGAGGGCTCTGTGCATGTAAGAGTGCCGCCTGGATGGGCGCCGCATTTGGCGATGGGGAGGGTGAAGAGGGCGGACATTTTCATTCAGAGGTGTTGATGAGTTAGAAGGAGGATGTGGTGAGGGAGAGAGATTGGTTGTATTGTATTGTATTGGTATAAGAGCAAGCGTGGAGTTGAAGGCCGGCTAAAGAAAACAAACACCTCGGCTTGTGGATAGAGGCTGGGGTAGACTAGATGGTGAATCTGAGATTGCATGTCGGCATATGCGATCACATGATACTAGAATATTGTGAGATGGTTTAACTAGTGTAGATTAAATGAACCCCAGTCTTGTATGATATTCCCGCTTTTCTAGACCATGCGTTTATTGTTGGTACTGTATACAGTAAGTCCTGTTGGGCTTGCATGTGAAGGACAAGACTTGGTCTAAAGATTCCGGGGTAAAAGATACGTACCTCTCATGATGATGATGATGGAACGGCCCCACTTCCCATGACAATGGCCCATGGCCCATGGGCCATGGCACTCCAATTTGTATGCCCCACTCAAGCTTTCATTTCCTCTACCTAAGAAACCCCCACTAACCAAACATCTTACGTAGCTTCTCTCCCTCTCACCAAACCACACAAAGAAGAGGAAGCGCGCAAATCGCAATCATGGCTCCAGACGCCAAAGATAAAGGCTCAATCGTCTTCTTTCACCCCGATCTTGGTATCGGAGGTGCTGAGCGTCTTGTTGTCGACGCTGCTGTTGGTCTTCAGGAGAGAGGACATCGTGTGGTGATATTTACGAATCACTGCGATCCGGAGCATTGCTTTGATGAATGTCGCGATGGTATGATATAACCCCCCCCCGTCTCTTTCGTGTATAACTAGCCAGTCTAACAACATCCTTCTCTAGGAACCCTCGATGTTCGCGTTCGTGGCCACTGGCTCATCCCAATGTCCATCCTCTCCCGCCTCACAATCCTCTGCGCCATCCTCCGCCACGTCCACCTCCTCATCCACATAGCTCTCACAGGCGAACTGCAAGCCCTACATCCCCGCGCTTTTATCGTCGACCAGCTCTCCGCCGGACTCCCTCTCATGCGCTACATCGCCCCGGCCTCGCCGATTCTCTTCTACTGCCACTTCCCCGATCTTCTCCTCGCGCAGGGCCGCGAATCTGCCCTCAAGCGCCTGTACCGTCGTCCCTTCGACTGGCTTGAGGAATGGACCATGGGATTTGCGAGTGCTGTGGCGGTGAATTCCGGGTTTACAAAGGGCGTGGTTAACAGGACCTGGCCGAATTTGAAGAAGCGCACTGAGACCAAGGTGGTGCATCCTTGTGTGGACACCGAGGCCAAGGAGAAGGAGGATGTTGGCAGCGATGGAGATGTGCCGTTCAAGGGGGAGAAGATCATCTTGAGTATCAATCGGTTTGAAAGGAAGAAGGATATTGGTCTTGCTATTAAGGCTTTTGCCGCCATTCCTGAAGCTGAGCGCAAAGGCTGCCGACTCATTCTCGCAGGGACGTTATATCCCCAAGTCTTACCCGCGACCAAATGCAATGCTAACTTATAATTTCAGGCGGCTACGATCCTCGAGTCTCAGAAAACGTTCAATATCACTCCGAACTCGAAGCCCTCGCATCCTCCTACTCTCTCGAGCACCTCACCACAAAGACTCTCATAACCGCTCTATCTGCGCCACCCACCGTTCCTGTTCTCTTCCTCCTCTCGATCCCCAACTCCCTCAAGGCCTCGCTCCTCCGCTCCGCGCGGATCCTTCTCTACACACCCGCCAACGAGCACTTTGGCATCGTCCCCCTCGAAGCCATGCTCGCCCGCACGCCAGTCCTAGCCGCTGATTCAGGCGGTCCCGTCGAGACCATCGTTGATGGTGAGACGGGATGGCTGCGATCGCCCGAGGATGTGGATGCTTGGGCCAAGGTTGTACGCAGTGCGCTGAAACTTGGTGATGCGGAAGTGCAGGCTATGGGAGACAAGGGCGCTGCGAGAGTGAAGGAATTGTTTGGGAGGGAGCAGATGGCCAAGCGACTGGATGATATCCTGGAAGACATTGTGGGTAAGAAACCCCCTGTATCCGCTATGCGAACAGTCGTCAACGCTGCTGGAGTCTTGGTTGTATGTCTTCTGGGCCTGGTTACTTCAGCACTTCTTGCTACTAGAGGAAGGCAAGAAGCAACATCGGAATTTGCAGCTTGATGAGGAGATAGATAGAAGAATCGGTGTCATATAGGCACAGTTGGATGCCGGACATATTTCGTAGGCTTCTCGTAATACCATTAACATCACTTTCACTTTTTGCTTAAGATGTCTAAGAGTTGACAGTTTTAAGTGGCTATTAATTATCGGTGTCTTATGCACAGCATTTGACATATATATTCAATAGATGGAATAATATCCAACGAACGAAAGCAACAAATTTCCACCCTATCTATGAAATGCGTCAAAGCATTTCCACTTCTCCGGGTCCTGCTGCTGATGCTAGCCTAAGTAGCCCAGCATAAACATGCAAGGATTCATTCTGTCCTCCTGATCTTATATATAAAATGCTCCATATACATGGGACTGGCGTCCAACGACGCGGTGACGTTCTGGGCCTCTGCCTTGCTTCCACATATCTTCATCCCAAACTCATCTCCTTCATTCATTCCAGCTCATAACCCGTCATTATTCTCATTCCTCATCGGTACATCCATCATCTCTCATCCTGCCCAAGAACAACTGCCCTTCCAAAAACAACGAGGGGTAAATCTTTATAGCAACTGAACCACCCATGATATGCCCGTAAATAGCAATGCAGTGACGATCCCTCTCTGGGATATGTGCAACGATCTAGTAATAAGAAAACACCTGATGCGATGCCAGGCCTCGTGTATGTATCGAGGGCTTCATGCTTCCAAAACATTTCTCCAGACAGCTGAAGATGCAGCTCAACCCATAAGAAAAAAAAAGACCTAATGCTTGTCTGGCATCTGGTAAAGTATGTGTTAAGGAAATAAAACGAACTCGGCAAACTTTGCCACGAAACGGGGAAGGGTATCATGTTTCATAGGGTGACGTCCCCTCGTCACCCCATGCAGAGGTCGGCACCTTCTTGGCAGTCTCAGTGCTAGCGATGCTAATGTTGGTATCGCGCCTCCTGGGGTTGAAGACTGGAGGCCGTGATGTGGTTTGCACTGGCTTCTTCTTAGACTTGGCCATGAGAAAGATCCCGTCATCACTGCCGTCGTCATCGTCGAAATCGTCCTCAACAGGCCGTGCAACAGGAGTACTTGCCACAGAATCTCGAGTACTGCCTTCTAGATGTACGGCGAGAGAGCCGCTGTCCATAGCAGGAGGATTGCCGTAAACCTGATCCATTGGAAAATGATCAGGTTCTTTGTCGAACGCCGGTGGCGTCAAACTGTCGGTGGTCTCAAGCAACTGTGGGTGAGCGCTAACGATGCCTGGCTTACAAAGCAGTTCGGCTTCCATATCAGCTGAGACGGAGCTGGCACCACTGAGTAGAGCTGGCAAGGAGGGATCGGACTGGAATGCGAGCATCCGCTCTGATGTGCTAGCCGTAGAAGGGAGCGCTGAGACAGGGCTGGTAACTTCGCTTGGGCTAGTCGAAGGTGTGACCAAGGCCTCCATGGAATCAATACTTGACGACTTGGTGGTGGGCATGGTGTCCGCGCGTGGGATAGGGTCATCCCGAGCCCATTCCTCCTGGATAGGTGAAGGCGGGCAGGAAAAGCTTATGTGCTCAGCCTGTGATCGTTCACATCGTCGCATGCAGAGGTCTTCTACATGGCGAGGAGGTGTTGTTCTTGTTATAGGAGCGCTGTCCATTCTCTGAAGCGATCGAGGTCTCGCCTTGCTGCACGCCTCGCTAGAATCAGTCGATTCAGAGTGTCTATGCTGATGCGCAGCCGCGGCGGCAAGGGATGAAGAGAGTATGGATGCCTCAAGCCGTCTATGGTAAGAAGCTTTACCCAAGTCGACAGACTTGACAGGCCGTCTTGTATGGCGAGGGGGTGCCTGAACACTACCTGGAGCAACTGTGGTATTCACGCCCACCTTGGGTTCGGCACGTTTGTCGGAACTCGAGAAGAGTCCGCGGTCAACAGATTTTGATCGAGAGCTCTCATCCATCGAGTCCACTGAATCTAGGTCTCGAGTCTTGCGGATTGTCTCGGCCCCGGAATCGTCTGGTCTGTCAACCGGGCTGGAGAAACAAGGGGTGGTAGGGGTGGTTTGAGAGATGGGTATATGCGAACTGAGATGGAGCCAGTGCTGAGTAGACTTGGAATGCCCCTGACTATGAGCGTGACGATGGAATGGCCACAGAGAGGCTGCCGATGTCGATTTCTCAGGTTCGCGAGCGGTCTCGCTTTCGCTGTGAGCATGGGCATGATGGCCTCGATAAACACCAGCTTCAGGGAGAACGGTCGCCAAAGGATCGTAGATGACAGATTCAGGTTGCGGGCTGACAGACTGACCAACTGAAAGGGGATGCTCCGGTGCCGCAGCAGCATCCAGCATCGCGTTTGCAAAGTAATCGTCGGGGCGAAGGCTCTTGCGTCGGCTATTGGGGTATTGCTGTTGTGGAGTCGGAGGTCCGTTGTTGTACATACTCATATTGTCACCGACGGAGCTAGCGGCACTACTGTTGGCTCGATGTCGCGTTTTGCTATCACTTCGCTCCACCAGGGGGTGCATTACCTTACCAACAGCCTTCTTGACAGCCGAGCGAGCACGCTCCAGAAAGGTAAGAGGTACGACAGCGGATGACATTTCCCTTTCGTCGACTTGAATTTTACGACCAGAAGAGGGACGCGCCGGGTCTGTATCATCGAGCCATCCGATAGGATTTGCCATATCCTGGACAACCCATGGGTGACGCTTGATATCTCGAAGTCGGATGCGCTTTTCGGGGTTCTTAGTGAGCATCTGTCGCAAGAGGTCAATGAGAAGGTTGTCGACTTCCTCATAGACCAAGTCATTGTCGTCTCGGTATGGGTGCATATTTTGTCGCTTGTAGAGCGATGTTGCGGCTGGAGAAGTTGAAGGGTGGACGGGCAACAAGCGACGCTTTGGAATATAAACGTCTTCGGTAGCGATCTTTCGAAACATCTGGAATTCATCTTCGGCAAGGAAGGGAATTCGGGCAAAGATCAAGCAGTAGAGTGTCACACCAAGAGACCAAACGTCGATTTGTTCCGAAACCCTGGGCTGTTCTGTGTCCAGATCCGTGTAGCACAGTTCGGGAGCAAAGAATGCTGGCGTACCGACTGTCTTGGCAAGTTCGAGATCATCATCAAAGTCCCTTGCCTCAGATTCGGATACTGTGTCGTCGAATTCACCATCACGGATAGGCCGACCGAAGTAGGAAACGCCGAAGTCGGAGATCTTGACGCGGTGGTCCTTGCTCCAAAGAAGGTTCGCTGGCTTGATATCGCGGTGAACGACGCCCTGATAATGCAAGTACTCCAAGCCTAGAAGAGTGTCCCTGAAGGTGGAGCGAGCTTGCTCGAGGGTAAAGCATGGGACGTAAGAAAAGTCGTCCGAGAAGGGGTCGTGTTGTTGAGGGTTGAAGTCGAGAGATGACATGTGGGAAATGATCGAGTCAGCCATGCTGGGAGAGCGTCCACGGAAGCCCTCATCGACATAGGGACCATACATGGTTCCATCCAATGCAGTGCTTGAAGTGGGGTTCGATCGAAGACCGTTTGGCGTTTCCATATCGTCTTCCCAATTGATGAACTCGTCAGGGTCTTCCACGGCGCGGGTTGACGAAACAACAGAGCGTGATCGTGAATGGGTCCTTGACTCTTCGCGGAAGTTTTGACGTGAGGTAGGCCTTGATGGCGGGCCGTCACTGATGGCGAAATCTTGCAGGGAAGACAGACGAGATTGACTTCCCAGACTGCTGCTGGGCTCATCGGCCCCTCCATTCTCGAAGCTCCAGTTCATCTGGCCCGGGTAGTTCTGTGCCATCTTGGCTCGTTTCATTTGCTTGACAGCCTGGCGGTGCTCGAGTATCTGTTCGTAGCGATCCTCTTCGGGGGTCGGGAGCTCGCCTCGCATTTCGCGTTCTATGCGTCGTCGTTCAAATAGACAAATGTGAGGGAGGCCCTTCTTACGCCACACTACTTCACCGAGTTCCACATGCTCAAGAACCATGTAAATCTTCTTAAGCTCAGGGTCGTCGATGACTTCGAGGAGAGCGACCACATTCGGGTGTCGGATCTTCTTCAAGATGGCGATTTCCTTCTTCGTCTTATCTTGAGGTGACTTGGCAGTGACCTTTCCAAGGCGTCGCTTCTTAGAAAAACGAGGAATGATCTTGATAGCCACATTTTCACCTGTTTCGAGGTTGCGGGCCAGCTTGACTTTCCCGTGCATGCCACGGCCAATTTCTTCAATCACTTCATATTGGTTGATTAACTTGCGGCCGGTGGCGGTATCTGAGTCAATCAGGGCCTTGTGTGTCCTGTAATTGACAAACGGATTAGTGTCTGATAAGTGAAACGGTTGGTGCATACCAGGCTCCCTAGCCATTCCCCCCCACTAAAGGCGAGAAAGTGCCGATTGGAAGCGGTGCAAGCGAAGCCGCGATAGCTGCGAGACGATATTTCCCAGCTCAAGAATGCTTACTCTCTGACTTTGTGCATCTGCAAAGGGTGCAGAAGCGGGCTCTGTGTGTAATTCGGAGGTGTATTGTTCTCGGATACGGAGGTGACAAGATTTTGTCGAGAAGGCGAAGGGCTAAAGAGGCCTGGAGAAGACATCGGAGTGCTGTTGGCTGTCCTCAAAGGCATAGAGGAAGATGAGGGGAGATGAGTATGCAGCGGCGGGGCTCCGCGAGCCGTCGACGAGAGGGAGGTGGACGACTGTTGCTGCGATAGCGACTTGTGATGATGTCGGTGAGAGTGGTGGTGATGGTGGTGGTTGTGATAGTATTGTGAGGGATCCATGATGGGCGAGATAGATGTAGCGGCTGTGATCGCCTCGACATGCTGAAGGGGAGCGCAGAAGGCTCGCGAAGGCGGGCCGTAAGTTGTTGAAGTCACAACGAGATGTGACTAAGAATCTATAGTAGCATTGTCGCGTATGAAAGGCAGCGAGAATCGAGGCTGGGAGAGGGTCGGGGATGTCGAATGCGTTATAGGTGAGGAACGAGAGGTTTGGTGAGAGAGAAGTTGAGATGGTGAGTAGTTGGTAAAATAGGCTGGACAAAAGAGTAGAGCAAGTGGAGCGGTGCAATGAGAGAGACCAGGTCTTGTGTTTTTGGGGGTGTGGATTTTTCTAGTTGGTGTTGGTGGGTGTTGGACCCATTTGGTGATGTACTGTATGGAGGTGGGAAAGGATGGAACTGTAAGTGGGAAGGCACAGTGTCCGTCCTCCTTGCTAGGGCCATTTCTGACTGCGACTCTGAATGGTGTGTGGTTCGTAGTGGCGACCATGGGAAAGACCAGTTAGTGGTTGAGGCAGCCGAAACTCGATCTGATAGCGGTACTAATCTGGTAAGTCTCTACTGTGCGATTTCTCAGGAGGAGTTCTGGTCTGTGCTTCAACCCATGGCGCCATGCTTTCACTCCGTTGGGTGACAGAATTACTCACATCTTTCAATGCCAAATGACAAATTATCTTGATTGGTCTTGGCCAGGTTATAGGAGATATCTGTCTATTTCTTTCCGTCAACCTACCCTCAAGTGTGGGTTATTTTGCTACCCATCTGCTTCTCCCTCTGCTCCCTCACCATCTTAAATCGTTATACTCACTACCCCCCTCACTAATGTTCCACCCCTCTGCCTTATCCACTCCACCTCATCCAAAATCTCCAGTCAACAGCGGCCACCGTCCAGCGTCCAGCGTCACCAAAATACAACACACACGAATCTGTTCCGTTTTCGCTCAGCCCAGCCGAGCTTTCGTTGTCCCCAGCAGAAAAGGGGATTCGGTGCCAGCACAACAAGTCGACAAACCGCGCAGATATCCGACATTGACTTTTTGCAATCGAAAACCTTAGACTATCAGGTACCGTCTGTCCAACAAGTTAGGTATCTATCGCCTACGTAGCAGATATGACCGTCTCTTCTCGACGACCCAAGCTATCCAGATACATGAGGGTGTGAGGGTACTATGTCTACTCCCTGGAGCGCCGCCTTTCTCACTCTTTCTGTGACGGCGATGTCTGTGTCTACGGAGTGGACCGGCCGCCTTCAAGGATTTGGCCCCTGCTCGTTCATCCACCCGCTCCGTTCCTCGCTCACTGGGGCATGTCGTCGTTTGTTGCCGTCGCCGTCGCCGCTGGCGTGTTCATCTCTCTCGCCAAATATACAGATGAGGTTATCTCGAAACGCATCTTGGCTTGGCTCATCATCCGATGCAATTTCTTATTATCAACCCACTGCTACTCAGAAGCGAGACTGTAGGCAAGGCCGACTGGGATCAAGCGAGCCAGCATTGAGCACCTCCTGGCTTGTCCGAGAGGGTCTTGGCAACACTTGGGCTGGCCGGGGTAGCTTTGGGCTTGACGATTTCTAGTATCCTGTGCAGCAGTAACACCGTAGAGTGATTAGTATTGGGTAAAAAAAACCCGGGTTGCTCAATGAAAATCCTGGCGCATTGTGACTCGATGGGTACATTGTCCCAAAGTGCAATAATTGCCTCGGGCAAGCCTCCCGTTCTTGGTGGTGATGCTCGCTAATTGCTTTGAATCTCCTTGAGAACTCACACGCAAATGGAGATATATCCATGCTGGAGGTCTTGATGAATCGTCTTGTGTAGCTGACGCAATGGAGCCAGCCAACCAGCCAACTCAAGCAAGCGAAGCGATTGCGGGTCAGAGTGCAGGAGGCGGTGATGCTGAAGTGGACACTTCAAGATACCTGAACCACCCATATCGCCGGCAGCTGATTCGTACTGTAGAGTAGTGCCTTTGGAAATACTGCTGGTGTATCTTAGGTTCGAGAACGTCGCAGGCGGTCCCCAGTAATACTGTACACGCACTGCCCTCAAACCGTATCTGACCATGTACTGTTATTATCAGTGGGTCACTGTTTTGCTGGGGACGGGAACTTAGTTTATGGTCCCTTACCTTACCAGGCCATGATGCATCACTCGAGCTGTCAGAGCCTTGGAAGCATCCATGATTCTGTGGAAATTTCCAGGAGATTCCTCGAGCACATCACTGGGGCTGTTGGACACCTCAGTGTTGGGTATCTAGATCATCATGACCCAGGAGCTCATCAATTCAACTTGAGTCGAACTTAATAAATGGATAAGATAACAACAGACGCAGCCAGCCAATGGACAGACGACAGGATAAGAAATTGCTATTGAGCCAATGGTAGTTTACCATTTCTCACTTCCATGTGTCTGCGATTTCCCTGCTCATTAGATGCGTTCAAGGCCTAGCCAAGCCACCAAACCCAACGCGAGGTGTCTTTGGCCGGATCCATTATTCCCCTGTCCCAGCCCGATAAGATCCGTGTCTGTTGATGCAGGGTTTTTCTCCCGTTCGCTCACTCTCTTTGCTTTTTGTCTCTGGCGTACCTGCCTGAGATGAAATTGGGGCATCCCGGGCTTAGTCATGTCTTGCATTGTGCTAATGGCCAACAGATTGGAATTCTAAAAGCCTCGTTTCAAAGATTTAACGGAAGTTGTCCATGCCGTTGGTGGTCTTTCAGCAGCGCCGCCCTAAACGCCGCCGTCTGCGTCACGACTGCAGGACCAAAGTCAATCTGATTCAGGTCCGTAAAAGTTTTGACTGCAAGGATACGGCATCAGAGATACCTATTATTATTATCTGTACATATTTTATCGCTCATACCGTAGACATAGATGTCTGCCTGTGTGCTTATGCTTTGAGTTCAGGCTTTACGAAAACATGTGGCGCTCGCGTGCCAATTGGAGGGAGTCTCTGTTGAAAACGTCCAGGCTTGAAATGCAGCGACCCTGAATAATTCCATGTCTTGGAACGCCAGAAAGTCATGAATGCGTCCTTATTACGGGTGATAAATTCGGATAGTTGTGCATAAATGTGCTACGTAGCACAGCAGTTGAATGACATGTGGTCGCCAAGATCAACAGTACATACAAAGCATGGTCAACGATAGGAAAAGATAGGATAAACTTCACTTAGAGCATGCCCCTGGGACCACGATGACGAACTAACCTGTTCGAATTGTCGATCAGAATCGGCAATTCCTCCTTGCCCCTTTTTTATTTCCAACCTCCGGGCTTAGGGTTTACTGTCCGATTCATGTTGGCTGACTTAGCCCAGATTTCGTATTTGGATCACATGCATTCCAGATGCAGACTTATCGGTGTAGGGAGCATAGTTCGTCCATACGGTAATTACTCGACGCAGAACGAGCCCGTGTTTTGTTTGAGGCTCTATTGTTAAGATTATTGGTAAATGACTCGCCACGACACGATGGCCACTCAGTCGGTTTCACTCCCGTACTAACACGCTGTATCGACCCTTGTACCGTATTTTAGTGTCCTATTGTTTTTGTCTGCACTTTGCTGTACTGTATGTATATGCATGCAGCTGCACAAGACCGGCATCCGGCCCCCGCCGGTCGTTGCTCCGTGTTGGCGGACGTTCGTCCCTTCCATCCATTGATCCTAGTCCAAAAGGCAGACCAGGTCAGAGAATATGATTAGAACGCAAGAAATATGATACCGTAGGGAGTAGGAGTGATTCATCATCAAAATGTGATGCCATCGTTGAATCTAGGGTACGGGATTCATCTACTCCGTACCTAGAAGCTACTGTACATAGCAATTAACTCCCGGCAGGCTGTGGACGTCCGCTCCGCTCCTACCTTCCTTCCTCTCTCTCTCTCAACTGCAACTGTGTACCTGACCAACTTGGGCTCGTAGCTGCAGCTTCCCCGCCATACTACGGAAGTCAGCATCCACTCTTGATCCTCGATGTCCAAAGATGGAACTGTTTGTTCTTCTTCAAGCTTAACCTCCAAATCTCGAACGTCAGGCATCTTCACGATACCGCCCAAAGGCCCGACGAAGTGCAGCTACTGTACTTTACCAGATCACATCACATCACAGCCTACATAGCCACTAACAAGGACACACCCGCACACCCTGATCTCTCTGGGGGACCATGGCGGCAGTCACGTTCAATATCACTTGATCAAAACTTCTGAGCTAGATAGCTAGTGGTTTAACCACCGCTAGCACTTGTGGTGATAATGACGGACACAACCAACAAACAAGACATCGATGGATCTAGGCCGAGGTCATTGATAAAAAAAAAGGCAGGCTGAAGCTAGCTGAAACAACGATAAGGATTGTCAGATGTCTCTATCCGTGATGGCAAATAGCAATCCAGCATCTGGGCGGCTTTCCCAAATGCGCCTCAATGAGTCCATTTCTCGTGTCTCAGAACGCCATCAAGAAGCAGGGTAGGGGTCGTAATAAGCACATTTCAATACCATGGTTTTCTTGGTCGCCATTTGCATTCTCCAGATGCTCTCGGCCGGACTTGACGCTCCTTCATGCAAACCACGACATAAATCTCCTGCCCGGCAATCTAAGCGGCTACAAAGCCGGCAAGCAGATCATCAACGCCTCCATGGTCAGGCTATTTATGCGAAAACCGTGAGAGGTTGGATTGATCTTGGCATAGTTAATTCAAGATGGGACCACTTACTGTTACTTTCTGCGGTCCGAGTCGCAATAGAGATGGCTCCATTGAGGTTCCGGGGTCAAGCTTCATCGATTGGGGAATCTCCCCCGCAAGGTGGGAAGAAAAATTGCTCCATGGAACAAGACGGGGTTCCTCATTCAAGTTGAAGGGAGTTTGTGGCTTTGGCCTTGAAGACCACTACCAAAGACGTCTCAACACCGGCCCGGCTCGGATGATGAGCGGAGCACCGAGCGGGACAGTCTCCTGGGGAATTTGCTTGGCCCTGGAACACGACCAGGGGTCCTTGGCCAGCTTGACAGGGAGTCGAAGCAGGGGATGACTTACCAGTGTAGACAACCTCCACGTTCTGAGTTTTTGATATCTTGTCATCCAAGGAGGGACTCAGAAGGTGTCAGCGCGGCGCCTTGCCTCTTGTCTCCTCAACAACGCTGGAGTTGCACAGCGCTGGCTTGCTCCTGCACCTCGTGGTTGGTTCGTCAAAGCAGCCCGAAACCTTATTGCAAGGCTTTTGTTTAGTGGCCTGACTGCCGTTATTCTCTTGCGCTGCTTGTCGGCGCTCATCGGGATGTTGCTCGCATGCCACGATCCCCAGGGGGTGACACTGCAGTTTGCAGGCGCCTGGTTCGGTCTCGATTCAGTTGGACTAGCCGTTGCAATACATACCAGGCAAGGGTGAGAATTGAAAGAGGCTCATGCAGATACTGTACACCGATGGGCTCATCTACGATCTTTGAATAGATCAGGCCTCGAAGTTGGATGTCGTTAAATCGCTACAGACACAGCTTCTAGCCAATCTCGGCCTCCCCAACCTGACCACGGCATAGCTCCCAATGACGTTGGTGCTTAGGTAAAAGTTAGTGCCCTGACGGCGCTGTTTCTTACCATGTTTCTCATGATATCAATCACAAGAGCTACTCGGCCATCAGAGCCTTAATCAATAGCTCACAATAGCAACTTAGCAAGTTACCACTAGCGCGCCATGGACTGTCGACAGTGGGGTGGTTCCCGCTTTGATGATGGTCCCCAGCCAGCCCGCACCCGTTATCCCTGTCTGACAACCGTGCATTTGCTCGCTCCGTCACATCAAGAGCCGAGGCCACGGACCAGCTTTTGTTC
Organism: Fusarium sp. NFCCI 5145; assembly: GCA_033439405.1. Lineage (NCBI taxonomy): Eukaryota > Fungi > Ascomycota > Sordariomycetes > Hypocreales > Nectriaceae > Fusarium > Fusarium sp. NFCCI 5145. Next base: position 162,760 of record JAWDHB010000457.1, read on the forward strand.
GCTCCTTTCGCGATGGTTACATCTTGTTCAGCAAGATGGCCCAAGGAGAAAAGAGAGCTAAACAGATTCATGCAAGCAGAGCCTTCGGATTGTTCTTGCTGCTACTCAGGTGATATGAGACCACCAATCAGTTGATTTTGAGCGGTAACACATGCCATTCTGTGGAATTCCCCCATTCAAGATATGACCGCTATGCCATGTTGTGGAATACAGACCTGCACCACGGCGCTTCGAGTTCCTGCATCCAACGTGGCGGCTGTTGACTGATTTGAACGTGGCCATCGCAAAACCGCCATGAAGTCGGCAGACGAATGATCCATCTCCAAGTCAAGCCTAACCCTGACTGCATTGCATGCGCACGTCGCGCGCCTGGGGATGCTACAGCTGGTTTCCTATGTAGGATATTCTGCTGGTCAGTAACTGCATTGTGGCAATCCGGGGTATCATAACAATCACTCTTCATCAGGATCAATGTGTGGATACGCTTAGTGGCTCTGGGTAGGCGCAAACTTGGCGAGCATACCACCAGAGCCAGAAGTCATTGTCGAGGACCTCTCCACGAAATGGATCAAGGGAGGTAGAAAGCCCGTGAATTGCCGTTGATCTCGAAGACCCTCACCCAGCAACTCCTCCGTACCGTACCTGGAAACGTTGGTCCCGCCGTAAGCGACGGTACTGTACGGCAGGATGGTGTCTTTGACAATTCCAGCAAATGAGGCGTTGCACCTGTTTCGTCATGTTCTCAAAAGGCGGACTCGGGCGTTACATTGTCGAGTAGAAGGTGCCAAAAAAAGGAAAGACAGGAGCTTCAGCCTATGTCTGACAAATGATATTCGCCGAAAGAGTCGCTGCAGCAAGACAATTCGCAGTCACAGCAACTCTTAACTACAGGACAATCTCTCACACACCCTTTTATTCTTGATATAGCAGCAAGGCCTGCAGAGTGATGTACATATTTCCATTTCGGGGCATTTCACCTGTGATATCTGATACGGTCAATCTTCAAGTCCGTACCGTCCCAATATCTGTCAGCGGTAATCAACGCCTTTCATCAACAATGGCTGTCACACCCAACTGGATACAACGGTGGTCCAACTTTGGAGCGTTGGCGATTTCTACCGTTTTGTGAGCGCTTTGCTCGGCAATTGAGCCCACCATATCATCTTACTCTGGAAATGGCAGTTGTCTGTGATACGCTGCATGTCTTACTCTGCCGTTTGATACACTAGGATCTTCCCCAATGACTCTTGTCTTCCTTGATGGCACAGAAAGTGATTCGTCATATATCCAGACCCTAACCGAGTCTAGGCACCCTGGGACGTCTAGTCTAAGCCATTTTTGCTGACTCTTTTGGCAACTTAACTCATGACATGCTTGTGCCTGTGATTGAAGCCAAGGAAACCAAGAGAAACGTCGAGATGCACTGTGGGAAAGACTTGATCTCGAGGTATACGCAGTTAACTCTTCAAAGTTACCAGCCTTAACCCCTGCAAGCGGGCAAAGGCAAGGAAATAGCGAAACCTTAGTACCCCTCCCCAGAGAGAAACTGGCTGACTGGAACTGCAAATAGATCTCCAGATCCAGCAGTACACGGCAACCAAAAATCAAATACGCACTAATTCCCGGAGATGGTGCTCCATGAACTAAGCGGGAAGTGTTACAGTTACAGTAGACTTGGGCAAAAAGGTGAATTATGATGCAATTCTAGGTTAACATAAACAATTGTCGACGCTGATCAAGACTGGCGATCATTGGTAATGATGCTTACATTGACTCGCCAGCCTGCTCACCTGGGGGGCTTCTAGGGCAGGCAGGTTAGGAACAGAGCGAAGCCATCTTTGGGGAGTACTGGCTGCAGGGCTCGTTAGCAGATACAGGTTCTGGCCTTTGGGATACTGTAAGCCCGTACGGATAGCTGGTATGTATTCACAGGGCGAAATCGAGTAATTACCAGGTTGGTTGTTGGTATGAGTGAGTGAGTCAATATCATCACACCAGGAACAGGGTTTGGGGAGGAAAAGCAAACAAGCAACAGTTCCACTTCGTACCCGAGAGTTTCGCGTGGGAAATGCCCCAGGTTGTGATTTATTATGGACGAGGATACGACACCAGGATACAACATCCCTGCTTGGGATGCAGTGTCTTGATAGACACTCAGCACAGTACTCAGTTCATGAGTCGGCGTTGGGCCCTGCTGTACAGTACTCTAAAGCCTGGCGATGGCCCCCCCTATTTTGATCAGTTTTGGTTGAGCCTGTCGACTAACTTGTCTTCTCATCAAAGCTGGTATCGCTCTCACATTTGACATACAAGCACAAGCGGCAATGCGCTTCCGTCTTGTTGGATGTTGGTTGAATGTGGCAATTTCATAGGCTGTTTGTTGGGTCTTCGAGCTTGGGGCTGAGGTAGGCTCATGCTCATGCTCATGCTCATGCACAACATGCTCGCTTCTGCGGAGCCCAGAAGGTGATGGAAATGGAGACATGGACCCATCCATCCATCCATGGACCACCACTGTATGGATTGGTGGTGTGGGGAACCAAGCACCAAGGCGGGCATGTCTTAGTCGAGCGTCAATATGATGTCGTCGTTGGTGAGAACTGTCGGGAGGTTAATGATTGATGACAGGCTACGGTACCCCGGATATCAGCTATCGATTTTCTCAGACGGTTTGGGGATAGTCTTTTGTGTCGTGAGGGTTGCGCTGATACGAATGCGGATATCACTCAATTCGGGGTCGTCGGATCGATCAACAACCACGATCCTTGGTGCAACATGATGATGATGATGATGTTGTTGTTGTTGCGAAGACAGCTGAATGAGTGAGCAGTGAAAACCTCCATGCTTTCACAAACCATTTATTACTCGCCAACATGTAGAAAGTAACACATATTAAAATAGCCTTCCTTGCATGATACATGACTTATGTATATGTAGGCCCCGAGCCAAAGTTGAAGACAAGACCAGGATCCCAGGACAGTGGAAGCCACTCAGCTCTCGTCACAGCTTAGCGCCCGTCAAGGTTTCGATATCTCACTACTGTAATTATCACCGCAGCCTTTCTAGATAACAAAGGTAAAACAACCTGCGAACAAACTGAGCCCTGCTGACAATATGCAGGCAAGACAGTTGCAATAACCGCACGAGATCGCCAATGCATGTCTCGGAGCCCATGTCCTTGGACACTCCATCTCGAGATCTCAGGACACTCCCGAGGGGGTTGCAACTATAGCACGGAAGCTTTGGACTACCGTAGAAACAAGCCTGACATTAACAATAGATTTACAAGAATACCAAACGTCGTAGCAAAAGTTTCATGTCACAAGATGAGCTGAATCCTCGACTTTTTCTATGTCAATCATCAAGACAGATCGATCTTGGGGAAGGATGAAAGCTCGCCTTGACCTTTATTCTGAAGTTTGTTTGAGACATGATGCCCCCCTTTGCCTCCCGTATTCTACCGCTGTCGATCTTTGTTTCGAAAAACCGGATATCGAACAAATTGATGTTTGAACAATGCAACCTCATGGGTCTTTAGGGTCCTGCCCCCTTTCTTTCTCTTTCGAACGCGGCAGCCACAACAATCTATGGTCTGATTGCAAAACCTCTGCCAAGTGTCTCACAATGCTCCCCGCGGGAGCAGCTGTCTGCTCAGACAGCCACACATCGAGCTTTGCCGATACTATTCAGCCAGTCACGTTGTGAGATCTGGACAGTGCGCCGGACTTGGAAAGCAGGGCAGGATGAAGGCTGTCATCTATCGAGAAGCGGGAGTGTTGCTGAGCACAGGCTGCACCTTTGAAAGGCTGCGTACATATGTTGGAAATTGTGATGTGTGATGGATGGTTGACTGGACCCTTGGTCGGCTGACCAGCCATGTGATGTGCTTAGCTGCCCCC